>JABUQX010121463.1:0-23065 GCA_015478945.1 Trachelipus rathkii
TGGCAAAGATTTGTATAAATAGTAAATTATGAATATTTTGTGATCTTTTTGCTTTCATTTGTGTCGTCAATCAAGGTGTTTACAGTTGGTACTGCGCCTGTTGCTCTGTCTATCGATGTTTTATAAATTTAGTGTGGCAAAAAAAATAAGTCCCCCCTTTCGTAAAAATTCCCGGGTTGGGGGGGGGGGTGGTGGGGAAGGTGCCTTATTTATTATTTATTAATAATGGTAATTGTGTTAATTTTTTAAAATGAATAAAGGTATTGTTAGTTTTCAACATTGTGGAAATCTCCGTGCTTATTTTTTTAATAAAGCGCAAATATTGTTTTAAGCTGTGTTCTAAATATAATTGTGTTTATTTGCGTGTAAATATAATCTTTGCATTGCCATTATAAAAGTGTCGTCTGCTAATGCGATTTGCAAATGCATTTTGTCTGCGGTGTTGCAATATATCACTAGCAGGTAAGGTTTAGTTATTATTAATGTGTATTTTTTGTAACATGTAAAGGATCCTTTTGGTTAACAAACTAAAGTGTTTAACGATTAAAGTTACAATATTGTATATACGAATAATTCCTAAAGTGCACTTTTTATTTATTTGAAATTAAGATTTGTTAAATTACTAGTTGGGCACTCTTTTGCTTAAGACAACAGCTGGATCTTGACCAGCTGTGAATCATTCCATTTGTTCACACTGGAATAAATGCGATGCCTTCTAATAATTGTCAAAAACGTTTAATGTTACAAGTAAGATATTTTTATCATTTACAAAGTCAGCTTTGGTTCATATATTATTTGTTGGTATATTTTGTTTATTCATTATAATATTGTTGAAACATATATTTGGTATGTATGTTTTATAATATATAATTAAATATAAATGTATGGGCAAAAATTTATATGAATACCTGATAGATGGTAATTATTGTTGATATTTTATTTATTTCTTTTGAGCATAATTATTTAATATATATATATATATCATTTTTATATTAATATATATTATATATATATTATATATATACTATATATAATATATATATTATATATATTATTATATATATATATATATATATATATATATATATTATATTATATATATATTATACATTGTAGTTAGCATTTTGGTTCTATAGTTGCGGTGTGCATGTATACGGATATCTGTTAGATTGCAGCAAAATATTCATGGACTTATATTATTTGTAGTTATTTTGAAGTTATATATATGTATCCTCTAGGCATCTATTATTTATATATATCTATATATATATTATATATTATAGTAAAATATATATATATATATATATATATATATATAGTTATATAACAGAATTGACATACGGTACTGAAGGTTCTATATATGTGCGGTGTGCATGTATACGGATATCTGTTAGACATCCGGCTATATGTCCATGGACTTATAAAACCTAGTTTGTAAGACCAGTACATTTTCATTTTTTTTTTTTTTTTTTTATTAAATTTTCTAAATTATCCCAGTGGTTTTCTTAAGTTTTTCCAAAACGTATTTTACTTATCATTTATTTTGATATCAATTTGCTAATGCTTTAAGTTCTTAAAGACGTAGGGTTTGTGAGTTGTAAGATTGATCACAAAGACGGATTCCATTTTGCTGGTAAGTAAAAGTATTGAACTGAACTGTTTTCACATGAAGACAAAGAACCGGGTTCAAACGTTGTTCGGAGTCGAGAGGTCCTGGAGTCGGAAAATTTTTGAACCGACTCCACAACCCTGGTTGTAAGTATTGAGTTGCACTGCGATATTGCACAGGCCGTAGCTCACTTAACAGGAGGCCTGAATACTGGTACAATACAGGTTTGAGAATCTAATAAGGTGTTAGTTGATTGGATTGTCACGGGGGCCTGGCCAAAGGATTTGTTCATCAGTTTGAAGAGTAAGTTATGACATATAATTTAATATCTTTTTAACCAATCACCCTACATTAATAAATTTGGGTATACCTGTCTGGGATCTTATATTATAACTTTTCAGTCATTACTTCTTATCAGTAAAACGTTTGTAGTAAAGTTATTTTTTGCTATTTTATTGAATATTTAAACTCAAGGTAGTACAGTCGTTTGTTAAAACCTGTGCCAGAACTAATGTTCAAGGGTTGTAATTTATACCCCAGTTGTTGTTATACGATTTAAGATAATATTATATTGTTTTTATTTAACTGTCAATATAGTCGTGTGGACTATTTGCTTTGTTGAAGTTAAACGTATTTAATTTTTCTGTGCGTATTGGTGGGATAACAAACTGTTATTCCAACAATAGATAACGTTTGGAAATAAAGAAACACTGGTATAATTTTAGTAATTTTTTCTATATTATGCTCTTATAAATATATATATATATAAAATATATATATATAATATTTTTAACATTGTTTTAGATGGCATTAAAGTTTGCAAATTAAGGCGAGCGAAATAGTGGTTTCCCGGAATTCACAATTTTCCTCTGTTGGAGTTCTGTAGGGAAAACACTAGTTCCCCGTAGATGTTTTGTTAAATTTAATTGCAGATTCTGGTAAACTATATTTATAAATATATAAATATATTGTTTATATATATTAAAAATATATATATATAATATATATATATATATATATAGTATATATATATATATTATATATATATGATGTATTATATAATATATATATATAGTATAATTTATATAATATATATATTATATATATATATATATTATATATTTATATAATATAATAATACATAGTAAATTTTGACGGTTAAGAATTTGTTTCATAGAGCTAATCAGTGAACTACAATTTCGAAAAATTTTTTGGGTAAAGAAAACGGGATGTGATTCTCTGCGTTGGAAGTGCTCTGTTAGCGGGACAATATATTTGTATTTGTTTTTGGGATAAAATTGGTAACTGGCTACATCTAACCAGAGTTTTTGAGAAATGTGCAAACTATGGGTTTTCAGGAGGAATTGGAATACGGAATTCTGGTATTTCCTCTTCCCTCCTCCTTTTCATCTCAGGGTGTCCTATGCTTTATCTGTCATTTCATTGATCGGGTGCATGAGCTCCTGAAAATCTATGAACGTTTAGGAAGGCGGGGTGGCCCGGATGGCATTCTCTCCGAGTTTTGGGAGGAAGTGGCTTCCGTGGCTGACACCACCCCTCGTTGAACTATATTCTCTATGCCTCAATACTAGCACTTTCCTTAGGTGTTGGAAGCGCACATATGTTCCAACCTATTCCGAAAAAATGATGCTGTTCTGATCTTCTACTATCGCCCTATAGCTCTCACTTGTATTCCCTTCTAAGAATCTTTGAAATCCCTTCTCAACCTCTCACTTCTTATATCATCTGGATCTCTTTTCCTTCTTTCTGATTACCAGTACGGCATTCGTGTGCTTCGAGGATCTATCTGGCGATATACCTTTCCTATTTAATCAGATTTATGTTTCCGCCCTTAGGACTACGGGAAGACTTGTGTGGTGGCGCTTGACATAGCCAAAGCATATTTTGACTCGGTATGGGCCGCGTCACTGCTCCTCCAAGCTCCCTCCTTTGGTTTTCCTTTTCCTTGCTTACTTATGTCTAGCTCTTTTTCAAATCGCTCAAGTGTCGGCCTGTTGTTGATGGGGCCGACTTCTTTTTCTGTCAATGTAGTGGTGTTCCTCAAGGGTTCGTTTTATCTCCTACTTTATTCTGCTTTTCCATCAATGATCTTCTCACCTGCACATCTAACTCTCATCCCCACTCATATGTCCGATGACTTGAACCCTTCATTCTTCAAAGCTCTATATCAGATTCTGCTCCCATCTTTTACTTCTAGACACTGCTCTCGTTTAAAATCTTTCCGATTCTATTCTCTGAGTCTGGATAGAGATTTCAGGGTTTGGGGTCGTCTCAAAAGCCTTGTGAAATTTTTAATTCTTTAAAAAAACCCAACTTCTACAAATCTTTTCTCTCTAAAACACTTAACTTTTCTATCTCTTTCGACGGTTCTCTCGTCCTCCTGTTGACAATATAACATCCTTGGCCTTAAACATAAACAAAAAAATGTTTTGAAAAACTCAAATCCACAGTGGTTGCTAGGGCGGCCTATAAAGAAACTGGGAGTTCTTGTTTAGACTGTTAAGAGTGCGAGACTTTTTTCCTTTTCTCAGTTACTCCACCATACAAGGGTCTATTCCGCCCTTGTATGGAGTACTGCTCTCATATCTGTGGGGGGCGGGGGGGCTCCTGGTTTCCATTCCTGCTTTGGATGGGTCAGTCAAAAGGCCAAAGACTTAGTAACTGTGCTGTCTTTTCTAGTTCACTTTGACCCTTTAAAATTTGCGGCGCGATGTTGGTGCTTTATCCTTTCTATAGGTACTGGAGAGGCAAGTGCTCGAGGGAACAATCCACTCCGTACCACCACCTTTATGACGCCCTCGTAGCATAAGGGGTGCTGTGGTTGTGTCGGCACATGAGTTTTTGTTGATGTTAGTAACTCCAGACTGTTTCGCTGCGGTGCTTCTTTCTTTCCTGCCACCTTTGTTCTGTGGAATTCTTCATCATCGTGTGTTTCCTCTCAATTTAATTTCCCCTCACTTTAAGAGCTGCCGCTGTGCCTATCTTCGTCAGGGTGTTTATTTTTTAGTTCGACGGCAGTTATAGCAGGATGTAGTCTTCTTAGGTGCATTATAATAATAAATAAAGATTCCCCCTTCTCCAGCAAAGTCAAAGCACGAGACTTCTCCTCCATTTTCAGCTTTTTCCGACCGCATTAAAATAGCATAACCGAGAAGCTTGCTCGCTTGACAAAAAAAAAAAAAAAAAAAAAAAAAAAAAAAAAAAAAAAAAAAGAGAGGGAGCAAAAAAAAAAAGTGGAAGCCCCCTTATCTGCAACCCCTGGCAAAAACACTGATAGTGACGATTGGTGGCTTTTCAGCGAATAAACCTACTGAAGATGAGGATTTGGATATGTAGACTTTGATAAGTTCATGCCGAAATTGCATTGACATCCATTCACCTTCAAAGGAATCACACCAGGGAACCTCATCGTAAAAACTGAAGAGACAGTCCATCAAGGAGCAAAGATAATTCAAATTTGCAGTCTGTGAAAGAGGAGATGAGGCCCTACGAAAACATGGAGATGCTGCTACGAAGAGAATCCTTTCAATGCGGTGGCATGAATAAATAGGCCAAGGTTTTCATATTTATCCGTGCTTGCCAGGCAAAATAATTATCAGCACCTCCTTCATCAGTCGGGAGAGAGCGTATTTATAGTGTAGGTTAGCGTTAGGAATTTAACACCCCAAAAAGGAACAGTCTCTCGCCAGATACAGTGAAAACTTAATGTTTTTGCATCACAATTTGTGAATGTTTTGAATTTGAGTATTGAATGATATCTATCTAAAGGAGTATTTTATTATGTCCATGTTTGAGAAATAGCGTTTTTTAATTTTAACTTTTTTGGCTGATAATTGAGGTCTCTTCCTTTCATTATTTTTATTCTTTATAATTGTAAGCTAGTTAAGAATTCTTCTTGTAAATTGTAATCATGTTTAAAACATAAAAGCTAGTAGCAAAAGCTTTGTTTAAACTTACTTGAAAATGGACAATGGAATATTTTTTTAAATTTAAACACAACATAAAAAAAGGTTATTAATATTATATTTGCAATTTAATTATTATCCCTTAAAGGTACTATTTTAATTTATAAAATTAAATATACTTGGGCACAACCATAAATATGAAATATAAATTGACTAAGTATTGTTTTGGTACAGGGGAATGCAGTATTGATTGCTGGCAGTGCATCAAATGTTCTATCTTATTTACTGTGTATTTTAATTAATATTAATTAAAGCTATCGGTAGGTCGGTATCGGTATCGGCACCTTAAAAAATAGAGTAATTGGTATCGGGGTACCAGCCGGAACCTGGTTCGGGTACATCCCTAATATATAAAATATATATATATATAATATATATAATATATATATAATATATATATATATATATATATTATATATATATATTATATAATATTATATATATATATATATATATATTTATATATATATATAATATATATATAGTAATATATATTTATATATATATATATATATATATATATATTAATAATATATATATTATATAGTATTATATATATATATATTATTATATATTAGTTAATTTTATTTGGATCAGTTCATATTTTCTGAAAAAATTTTTCTAAGCTCAGAAAAGCTAAGTTAAGTTTTTTAAGAAAATTCTTTAGTTGCTGGCATAGCTAATTCCAGAAGCTTGCCACTAAAGAATTTTCTTAAAAAACCTTAACTTAATAACTTTTCTGAACTTAAAATTTTTTTTGAACTTGGAAATTTTTTCCAGAAAATATTATGAACTGCATAATCAAATACAGAACTTTCAAATACAGAATATATATATAATATATATATATATATATATATATATATATATATATATATATATATATATATATATATATATTTATATATATATATATATATATACTATATGTATTTATATATATATCTCACCTGAGAACCTTGTTGATATGAGTCATATTCCAAGTCTAATTCTTCCACTTTTATTTCCTTTTCAGATTTGATATTCATTTTAATATTTAGCGTGTATGCTAAGAGAGATATATTTCAAACAATTAAGATAAAAAATAAGTTGTCTGGAAATTTGTAATTAAAATAATGTAGAAAAAAAAATTAATGTTTTGAGAAAACATTTTTTAAATATTTTACTTCTTTACACTAACTGCATTTATACTAGTTTTGCAATAACACTCAAAATTAAATCAAATTTTATAAAAATCACAGCATAGATTTTAAAAAAATAGTAATGAAGTATAAAAAAAAATACAAAAATGCCTGACGTCTTTAAGAGAAAAAGATACAGCCTCTCAAAGTTTAGAAGAATCCTATAGGCTTTTCTAATACTCCAACTGACCAGAACCTAATTTTATTGCGCTTAAGGGGAGACACCATCCTAAAAACCCCAACTTTTGAAAGCAAAATTAAAATTTTTTTTTTTATCTAAATTAGTGGAAAATTTCCTCCTGCACATCAAGGTGGGATTATTTTTTGGAAATTCTAAATAGTTTTTTAGATACAGAAATATATTTATAGAGGTGTTGAACTAAAAAATTGCAATTAAAGTCAAATTGCAATTCCAGGTTCAGGCTCAAAATATATTTTTTATTTATTTATTTATTATTATTATTATTATTATTATAGAAAATCTAATTTATTTTTGTATTTTTCCAACCTCCAACTCAGGCTCCAGCTTTTCCTCAGTCCAAAAAATGGAGTCAGAGCCGGATCCTGGATTTAAATTTTTTTTAAGTGAATAATTTATTGCCAGATGACATACTGAATAATTTTCGAATAGTACATAAACCTTAGTCAGAGCCAGTGCTGGAGTCGGATCTTGGGTATAAATTTTTTTCAAGAAATATTAATTTTGGTGAAAAATTTATTGCCAGAAGACGTACAGAACAATTTTAAAATACTGCAGAAATCTTAGTCGGAGTTGGATCCTGGGTATAAATTTGTTTCAAGAAATTTTTTTTTAAGTGATAAATATATTGCCAAAAGATGAGCTGAACAATTTTCAAATAGTGCAGAAATCTTGGTCAGAGCACAATATGGTCTGAGCAGAATCTTGGATATAAATTTTTTTCAAGACATTTTTTGCATGTGAAAAATTATTTGGTAATAGTTTAGCCGAGGTGAATAAACTTTACGTAACTATTGTATTAAAACTATAAACTTTTAATTTACAGAAATGGTATAAAAAAATTCTTTGAAGTTTTTTTTACAAATTATCGTATATTTTAAAAAAAATAAATTTTAGCTTTTATGAATAAATTAGGGCTCCAGCCGAAAAAAAATTGAGTATGAATTTCGGGCGTTGTCTGATTTTAGTGGAATAACACTGATCTGAATGTTTGTTTTCTGGATATTTTTCGGATTATTTTATTATATCGATCAAAAATAAATTTTCTTAGTATCCATATTTTCTTTTTCCGATTTATCGATACAATTGAAACATAGTATATTTATACTGTGATTGAATAAACCAAACGTAGTTAATTAAATAAAAAGTAAAAAGATTTGTTAAATAATTATTTTTCGTACGATAGATAAAAAAAAATAAATAATGCTCTAATATCTATATATATTAATATAGTATATATATATATACCAGCTATAAGCCGTATATATATATAATTTCTTGTATATGCAGCGATATATGGAGTAGAAGGAGCTCAGTATATATTATATTTATATATATTATATATATATACTAATATATATATTATAGGCTAGTGCAGGAGATACGTGAAGGTTCATAGAGATCACCACCTATAGGAACGAATGTACAGGGAGAGTCGCCTATGCGTTTGTTGAGTAGGTCGCACGGTTTAAGAGGATGGATTGAAAAAGAAAGCAGACCTACTTGAGAATGGTTACTCATATCATTATGACCAGCATAGCTTTTTCCACTCAATAACTTGTAAACTTTTACAGACAACGATCCGTCTTCTGCATCTATAAAACTTTTGACTAGGCCTACTCCCAAAAAATAAATCCATCTATATATTATATTAGTATATATATATATATATAAGTATATATATATATAGTTATTATATATATATATATATATAATAATATATATATATTATATATATAAGTATAGGCATATATATATATAGTGGGTGCTGGGTCATAATATGGCATTCTTATATATCATGTACCGGTAGTCCGTAACGCCGTCAAGTATTAGGATTTATATGCCAGCTGGCCGTCTGTGAGGTTGTAAAACGATAACGCGTCAGTAATTTTCCCGCGTTACGTAAATGTGACGTCATGTACTAATTTTATTCGATATCATATATATTAGTGGATGATCCAACAGCACTATAAGTAATACTCGCGGGAGTGAGGCACCTCTTACGTGTGGTAATATATAGAGTTATATATATATATATATAATTATTTATATATATATATATTGATTATTAATAGTATATATCACGGGAGGACAGTAGAGATCTACAGTCCAAGTGAGGAGGAGGGTGTGAGTCATCATAGTCTAGTCTTGTGGATTGAGGATATGAGGGGAACAGATGGGGGAGGAACCGTTTTCCATACCCCTGGGGAGGCAGCGAAGGTTTTTCCACGCGATACAATTCGAAGTGCGCGGCGAGCCCGGAAGCCTCGCCGCGAAGTGGGGCCAAACGAGTGGGCGGGGGTTCCCGGACGACCCTCCCGGAGGGGGGAAATAGTGCCTATCCTGGTGCCGTTCCGGAAGGGCCGAGGTACCCCTGGATCCTGCCTGGAGCGGTCTATCTTTGGGGTACGCATTAGTTTAAAACATTCTTTTTAAAAAAAAAACTAATGTGTACCCAAGGTGAGATCGCCGATGCAGTGTAGTTCCGGGGTCTCTCGGCCTTGCGACCGGGGAACGACAACAGGGTAGACTATTTCGCCCCTCCGGGGGAGGGTCCTCCGGAACCCCCGCTTTTTATGTGGGTGTCGCGGGGGTTCCTCCGCCCTCCCTACGGGTATAAAACGTCCCCCCAGCTGTTCCCCGTCGGCTCGCAGCCCCTATGGGCTGTGATATATATATTTAGTATAATTATATATATATATAATATATTATATATATATATATATCTAATGCCCCTGATATATTATATATATATATATATATATATATTATATATATATATAAATATATATATATAATATATATAATATTATATATATATATATAATATATATATATATATATATATTCGATTAAAATGGCATGGACGTCACAGGTCAGTAACGCGGAAATCCTGACGTGTTAGTATGACGTCACGCGGAGCTTGCATATAAATTTCTACTTAACGTGTCACGGTAACATCATATTTGTAATATATATATATATATATTATATATATATATTATATATAATATATATATAATATATAATATATATATATATATATATTATATATATATTATATATATATATAATATTAAGTAATATATATCTATAGTATTCTATAATATATATATTTAAATTATTTTTCTTTTTTACATTAGGTAGAAAATATTGTTTTCTACAATTATTATATTTTTTTAATTTAAATATTTTTAATTTTTAACGACATTTTTTTTAAAAAAATAAAATTAATTGATAATCGATAAAACAATTATAATATCGATAATTAATAAATATCGATGTATCGATTGTTTGAAACGCATTTCCACCGTCATTCTTTATCCCTACACGAACGAAAAAAGGCAGAAAGTTACGTTTTTCCTAGTGTTTTTTTCATATTTTTATTGAAAATATAAATTTAAATTATACGCTAATCGGTAAAAAAAACTTCAGAGAATTTTTTGATACCATTTTTGTAAATTATAAGTTTAAAGTTTTAATGCAATAGTTACGTAAAGTTCATTCACCTCAGCTAGACTATTACCAATTATTTCAAGAACATTCTGAAGAACTAAAATGGTGCAGAAACCTTAGTCTGAGTTGGAGTTGGACCTTGAGTCAGAGCATGAACCGGAGACGGATCTTGGGTATAAAAATAAAAAGACAGTAAGAAGCCACATGGGCCTATAGAGACTGTCTCAGTCAGGCCAATAGAATCAATCACCAAACAACATGATCATGCATATCCACAAAGCACCCTAGGGTTTGTCAACAACTTACATAGTGGTAATTGTGGAGTATTACTGACTTGGGTTCATGTAAATACTGTATTTAAACTATAAAGGGTAATTATTTACAATATGTGCCTCTAAAGAAATTTTTATAAAAATCACAGCATAGACTCTAAAAAAATAGTAATGACGAATAATAAAAAAATTATTTGTCAATCTCCTTAGGAAAAAAAAAGTTACAGACTCTCAAACTTGTGAATAACTCCATAGGTTAGGCCGTTATGGATGCCGGAAGAGGACCGACATATATCGATATTGATATTTTTTCGATAGTATCGAAAAAATATCGATGATATTTTATCAGCCGATATATCGATGTTCTATTTTCAGTATCGAATGAACGTTATTTTTTTTTTACTTTAGAGGTCTGTCGATTCGTGAATGAGCCCCTGTGCAGCAGAAACCAGGTATGGTCCCAGCCGCTGATCCTGAAGGCATCCCCGCGCAGCGACCGACGTTTTGTCGCCGTGTGGTACGCCCCGCTGTGTTTGACCGCACGCAGATCTGAGGATGTCGTGCTCTGTCAGAGAGGACTAGTTGGGACGCAGCTCAGGCGCAGTGTTATTGTAATGCATCCATTGATAGCCCGCGTTCCACCCCTGGACCCCCGGCTTGTACGAACGCCTGGAGACTTAGCCTATCGATGTTCTATTTTCAGTATCGAATGAACGATATTTTTTTTTTACTTTAGAAATTTTGAGTAATTTTCTTTTTCATAAAAGCTGTGTTTGTCGAAGCCCGAGTGCAAAATCGACTCGGAAACGCTTCGAATTGAAAAAATTACATTAACCAATCAGAGAACAGAAAATTTGAGTACTGGGAAACGGCCGAACACGCCCGTCGGATCAGCTGACAATTGTAAACAATACTCTTATACTTATATGTGTCTATTTTATGAAATGATACGATATATTAGTATCCTTAATATAAAAGTTAACTAAAATATTTAAAAACTTTTGGCAAGCCCTTTCCGACACATGTTTTGTAAAGAAATTTGTTTGTAAACAAAGTATCCTTCCCCATCCCGCCCGTTTATTAATTCCCGAAATGGAGGATTTAACAACGGGCGCCTGACTGTGGCGTTTATGTGACGTAGAAGTGCGCAAACGGGCTCGGGAAACGATGCATATGCGCCTGTGTGCCCGCCCGGACTGCAGTCAGGCTTCGGGAAACGCAGCTAAAATAACATTTACGCAAAATGTGTGTATTTTTCGGCTCGTTTGGATGATGGGGACATTTTGTCTGACTTAGGAGGAGGAGGGAAGAATGTCAGATAATCATACAAGAGAAGAAGCGGAAGAACAATTTTCATGAAATATACCTTTTGCGTATTTTACTTTTCATGCAAATTAGATATTTATAAAAAGTAATGAAGGTATCCTATATAATACAGGACAATTCTAGTTTTGATATTAAGGTTAAATCTTTAATTAAATTTTAATTTAATCTGAAATTAGAAATGTTTAAGTTTATATGCGAAGATTTTCTACTTTACTCGAAGCTTTATTCCCTCTGTAAAATCACCTCCACTGCTAATTTAGGGCCATTATTAGTGTTTCCTTTAAAAAAGTAATATATATATATATATCATATATATAATTTATATATATATATATATATTATATATATATATATAATATATGAATATATATATTATATATATATATTATAATATATATATATATTATTATATATATATATAATTTCTACTCATATTACTATAATTATTTTATTTTTATTTTTTTAGTTTAACATTTTCTTAACTAAAATTTTACCCTTAATTAAAGGATTTAAAAAATGTATTCCTTTTCCCTGTAGTTATTGTAGTTTTTTTGAGATATGATTTTTTTAAACATTTTCCGCACTAAAATTGTACAAGCATTCCCGCAATGTATTCCTTTTCCCGGTAGCTGTTGTAAGTTTCTTGAGATCGATTGTTGGCTCTTCTAGCAGGCTGACCCTATATAATATTATATATATATGTATATATATATATATATATATATATATTATATATATATATATAATATATATATATATATATATCTATATAATATATATATATCAGTGGCATAGCTAGATGTTTTTACATGGATATATGATCTATATATATAATATATATATATATATATATATATATATATATATATATATATATATATATTATATATATATATATATAATATATTATATATATATATATATATATATATATATATATTAAGTTGGCGATGTTATAAAGAGAGAACCTTTTATTTGGGGTAAAACCTCTTTTAAATTGTCCAGCTTTGATGAACTAATTTTATAATATATATATTATATATAAATTAATATATATATATATATATATATATATATATATATATATTATAAATATATATAGTATATATATTATTATATTATATATATATATATATATATAATGAAATTATTAAAATTGCAATTGAAAGGCAACAATATGACGGCACGAATTGTTAGACGAGCTTGAGGCGGCTGCCTCCCTTAATATCATTTGGTTAGTTATAGCGATATATTTTATTTCAACTACGCCTATGGGCCAAGGAAAGTTAGGCAAGGAGTGTATAGTGAGGCAAAGCATAAATAGCTCATTTTTGGTTTTATATTTATTTCTTTACGATTTTGTATAAATTTCTTATGGTTTCTTATTATATTCAACACTTTTTATATTTTCTTATTCTGTTTTTCTTAATTATCTACATTTGTTTCTTAAAATAAGCACTACGGCAATCGCCTACCAGCATATCCCTTACTACGGCACCTCCCGACTATATATCCATCCACTCACCTATAAACCCTACTATTACTATATTATATATATATCATATATATTATATAAATATATATCTACTATTAATTAGTATATATATATATATATATATTATATATATACTTATCACCTGCACCACACAAACTTGGATTCATTAATAATCTTGTTTATAAATACTTTTGCTATATTTCTGATGTGCAATACTTTGTAATAATTACGCGAATAATATGGCTGAGAAATGCCATAATTGTAAGTTGTTATACAGGTGGCAAATTGCCCTATGCCATAATTGTGCCACACGCTTCCGCCCCTCTAACGCGCTCTCGGCCCACAATTGCCCTCAAATTACCCATGTCACATTTTATTTTGTTTTTTATTTCTAGCCCGCCAAATAGAGTAGAGTAGATAAAAACAATAGCGCGTACGACGCACGCATAGTATAAAGTTATAAACTTACTGTAAATAATTTTAATAATTAAATAAAATATATACGAAAAATATCTTTGTTATGCCCGTGACATAAAATAAGAAGAAAATATAAAATTAAAGTTTAAGTGAAAGAAAATCTACACTTTTTCGTTGGGAAGGCTTAGACCTAGAATAAGTCCTTCCACGTTGGTGACATCCCTTTAGAGTGACATACGAATTAACAATAAAGAAATAAAATATAAATTAAGAATTTTGAAATTACTATATATATAAAAAAAAAAAAAAAAAAAAATAAAAAAAGTAAAATTTCAGTGAAATAAATAACTTTGAAAAAATAAGCCAGTATACTCAGGCCTAGGCTACTCACCGCCACCCATAATTGTCGTTCAACCAATAAAATAACAAAGACTCTACGTCTTCTATAGTGCACTTCATCAAATACAAGCCAACGATCAAAATCTTCTACAAACTAATCCAAAAGTTGTCAAAAACATAAAATAAAGAAAAAGTTTTAAGTTAAAACCAGGCCTATTCCTAGTTTAAGAGCCTAGCCTACTGAACTATCTGTCATCTCTTAGGGCCTATATAAGTAAGCTACAACTATTATTGTAGCAACAGGCCTATTTTTATTAATAAATGGTGTAATGCAATAATACACGTAATACATAACCTTTGCCTATTTATGTATTGTAAGCATGACCAGCACATTGTCATTGCTATTTCTCTTTCATGTTCTATGTATACGATGTATGATTGCAACGGCTCATCAAAAGAAATTTGTAAATATGTTTGCATTTCATGCGTAAACGACAGCCAATAGAAACTTGGTTTCCAAGACTTACTTTTGGAACCTAAGTTTTGATTGGTCGTCGTTCACAAGTCTGTGATAATAATAATAATAGCTTATTATTATATTAATATTCAATATTATTATTATTTATTCATTACTTATTCATGTCACTTACTATAAAGGCTTTACTTTATTAGTTATTTGTTTTTGGAAATTGAAAGATCCAACTGCGGCATCTATTATTATATGTATGTAATGTTTATATATATATATATATATATATATATTATATTATATATATACTCCCGCTATATCATATCACTATACCTATATATCATATATATAGATTATACTATATACATACTCTATAATATCTATACTATATAAATGTGATGCCAAATCAGCAATTGCTCTTAATCACCCGATTTTTCCGGCTCATAAACGCCATAAATCACATTTGGCTTTTACTGTTTTCGATCTTTTAGACACGAAATCTCGAGAATTTTTCTTGCGAACAAAAGGCTTCGCTTGTAAGGGAATACCAATTTTCGGTCCTGCTGAATTGTATATATATTTGCTTTACCACTAAAAAACTAGTAAGTGGGATCATCATTTATTACTTATTTTAAAGAAAGATTGTGATTGGATGGTCAGATGTAAACTGGTTGGCAAAGATTTGTATAATAGTACAAATATGAATATCTGAATATCTTTCTTGCTTTAAAAGATCCTCAATCAAGGTGTTTACAGTTGGTACTGCGCCTGTCTGCTCTGTCCTGATCGATGTTTACTTATTATTTTAGTGTGCATAGTCTTGTAAATCGTGGAGGTGCTTATTTTATCTTTTATTCTACACGTAATTGTGTTAATGTTTTTAAATTGCAATAAGGTATTGTAGTTTTCAATGTGGAAATCTCGTGGCTTATTTTTTTTTTATAAAAAGCCATATTGGTTTTAGTGTGTTCTAAATATATTGTTTTATTTGTGTACATATAAATCCTTTGATTGCCCATTATAAAAGTGGTCGTCGTTAAAGCGATTTGCAAATGCATTTGGTCTGCGGTTGTTGCTATATATCAATAGCAGGTAAGGGTATTTATTATTGATGTGTATTTTTTTGTAACATGGTAAAGATTCTTTTGTGTTAACAAACATAAAGTGTTTAACGATTAAAGTTACAATATTTTATATACGAATAATTCCTAAAGTCACATTTTATTTATTTGAAATTAAGATTTGTTAAATTACTAGTTGGCAACTCTTTTGCTTTAAGACAACAGCTGATCTTGACCAGCTGTGAATGCATTCATTTGTTCACACTGATAAATCGATGCCTTTAATAATTGTGATCAATGTTTTAATTACAAAGTAAATATTTTTAGATCTGTCACAAACGTGAGTTTGTCCATATATTTTTGGTTATATTAATTTTGTTTATTTCATATATATTGTTGAACATATATTTGTATGTATGTTTTATTATTATTATAAATGTATGATTTTTATATGAATATATTGGTAGAGTATTTATTTTTATATTTTTTTTTTTTTTTTTTTGAAAATAATATTTAATATATATATATATATATATATATATATATATATATATATATATATATATATATATATAATTATACTATATATATATATATATATATATATTATATATATATATAATATTAGTATATATATATATATATATATAATAATACTGGTTAGTTTAGCATTTTGGTTCTATATTTGCGGTGTGCATGTATACGGATATCTATTAGACATCCGGCTATATGTACATGGAAGTATAAAACCTGTAGGTATTTTGAAGTATATAGGATAATATATATATATATATGTTATATATATTATATTTATATATATATAATATATATATATATATATATATATATATATATATATATATATATATATATATAAACAGAATTGACATACGGTACTGAAGGTTCTATATGTGCGGTGTGCATGTATACGGATATCTGTTAGACATCCGGCTATATGTCCATGGACTTATAAAACCTAGTTTGTAAGACCAGTACATTTTCATTTTTTTTTTTTTTTTTATAAATATTAAAATTTTTCCTTAAAACTTATCCCAGTGGTTTTCCTTGAGTATTTCCAAACGTATTTTACTTTTCATTTATTTGAATATTCAATTTGCTATTGCTTTAAGTCTTAAAGACGTAGGTTTTGTGATTGTAAGATTGATCACAAAACGGATTCATTTGCTGGGTAAGAAAGTTATTCGACTGAACTGTTTTCAACATAAGACAAAGCAATCCGGTCAACACCCCACCGTTGTCCTCCCCACTTGCAAGGGTCTCTAACCAGGATAACGTTGTGAGTTCTTGTACAGTATTGAGTTTGCACTGCGATCATCTTGGCACCAGGCCCCGTAAGCTCCACCTTAACAGAGGCCTGAATTACTGGTAACAATACACCGGTTTTTGTATGTATATATCTAATAAGGTTGTAGTTTGATTGGATTGTCACGCGCGGGCCTGGCCGAAGGATTTGTTCTGCAGTTTGAAGACGTAAGTTCATCGAATATAATTTAAATATCTTTTTTAACCCCAATACCCTACATTAATAATTTGGGTACTACCCTGTCTGGGATCGTTACTCCACTCTCACTCACCACTCTTTTCACGCTCTTCCTACTTCTTATCCAACCCCAGACAACCACGCTTTGTAGTGAAGGCTTATTTTTTTGCTATTTTTATTCCTTCTTGAAAATATTAATTTCGTTTGTTAAAACCTGTGCCAGAACTAATGTTCAAGGGTTGTAATTTATACCCCAGTTGTTGTTATACGATTTAAGATAATATTATATTGTTTTTATTTAACTGTCAATATAGTCGTGTGGACTATTTGCTTTGTTGAAGTTAAACGTATTTAATTTTTCTGTGCGTATTGGTGGGATAACAAACTGTTATTCCAGCAATAGATAACGTTTGGAAATAAAGCACACACTCGGCTATTAATTTTTCAGTAATTTTTTCTATATTATGCTCTATAAATATAATATATATAAAAATATAATTATATATATTTATTAACCATTGTTTTTAGATGGCGTTAAAGTTTGCAAAATTAAGCGGAGCGAAATAGTGGTTTCCGGAATTCACAATTTTCCTCTGTTGGAGTTCTGTAGGGAAAACACTAGTTCCCCGTAAGATTTTGCCAAATTTTACTATAGTTTGTGTAAACTAGTATATTTATATATATAAATATATACTATATATATATATATAATATTATATATATATATATATATACCCTACCTGTGTACAATTATTTTGACAATATACTCTATATATACCACCATACTACCTCCTACTATATACTACCATATATATATATAATATATATTATATATATATATATATATATATTATATTATATATATATATATATACCTATACTATACATTAGTAATTTTGCGGTTAGAATTTGTTTTCATAGAGCTATCAGTGAAAGCTAAAATTGGTAAAATTTTTGGTAGAAAACGGGATTGTGATTCGTGCGTTGGAAGTGACTCTGTTAGCGGACAATATATTTTGTAATTTGTTTTGGATAAAACAATTGTAACTATGGCCTACCATCTACAAGAGTTTGTAGAACCATGTGCAGAATCATATGGGTTTATCAGGGGAAGGAATTGAAGGAATTCCTGGTATTCGCTCTTCTCCTCCTTCTCAACTCAGGTGTCGCTATGCCTTATCTGTCATTGTGATCATTTGAATCCGGTGTGCATGAGACTCCTGAAATCTATGAACGTTCAGGAAGGCGGGTGGCCCGGAATGGCATTTCCTCTCCGAGTTTTGAGAAGTGTGCTTCCGTGCTGACCACCACCCTCGTTCAACTATATTTTCTCTATGCCTCATACTAGCAACTTTCTCTTAGTGTTGGAAGCGCACATATGCCAACCTATTCCGAAAAAATGATGCTGTTCTGACATCCTTCTAACTATCGCCTATAGCTCTCACTTGTATTCCTTCTAAGATCTTTGAAACCCTTCTCAACTCTTCACTTACTTATATCATCTGGAAATCTCTTTTCCTTCTTTGTCTGATTACCAGCTACGGCATTCGGTGCTCGAGATCACTGGCGATATACTTTCCTATTTAACAGATTTATGGTTTTTCGCCCTTAGGAACTACGGGAAGCTTGTGTGGTGGGCGCTTGACAATATCTAACACAGCAATTTGACCGGATAGGCACTGCGTCCTGCTTCTCCAAGCTCCCCTCCTTTGGTTTCCTTCTTCTTTGCTTCTTATGTCTAGCTTTCTTTACAATCGCTCAATGTTCGGCTGTTTGTTGATGGGAGCGACACTTCCTTTTTCTGTCAATAGTGGGTGTTCCTCAGGGGTTTCTGTTTTATCTCCTACTTTATTCCTGCTCTTTCAATCAATGATCCTTCTTCACCTGCACATCTAACCTCTCTTAGTCACTCATATGTCGATGCTTGACCCTTCATTCTTCAATCATTTCAATTCTGCTCCTCTTTTAACTTCTAGAATTGCCTCTTCGTTTTAATCTTTCCGATTCTATTCTCGTGATTCTGGATAGAATCTTCAGGTTCGGGGTTCGTCTCAAAGCTTGTGAAATTTCAATTCTTCTAAAACCCTTAACCTTCTACAAATCTTCTCTCATAAGACACTCTAACTTTTCTCATCTGCGTTGTCGACGGTTCTCCGGGAGAATCGTCTCTCCTGTTGAGGCACTCGGAGTAGAGAGGCGCGGGATACTACGTTGGCGCAGTTGAACGAGAGACGATAGAAGAGAGAGGTTTGAAAGACCTCAAATCACAGTGGGTTTGATACGCTGAGGCGCGTGACCTACAAGAAACTGGGAGTTCTTGTTTAGACTTTAGATCGCGAGACTTTTTTCCTCTTCCCAGTTATTCCACTATACAAGGGTTCATCCGCCCTTGTATTAAGAGAGTACTGCTCTCATATCTGTGGGGGGGTGGGGGGGGTTCTGGTTTCATCCGGCTTTTTGGGATAGGGTCGAGTCAAAGGCCAAAAAGACTTATAAACTGTGCTGTACTTTCTAGTTCACTTACCCCTTTATATTTGCGGCGCGATGTTGGTGCTATATCTCTTTTTCTTTGGTACTGTAGAGGCAAGTGCACGAGGGAACTTATCACTCGCGCGTACCACACCTTTTGACGCCCCCTCGTAGCAACAGGGGTGCTGTGTCGGCCATGAGTTTTGTGTTGATGTTAGTAACGTCAGACTGGTTTCCGCTGGCGGTGCCTTCTTTCCTTTCCTGCCACTCTGTTTCTGTGGGAATTCTCGTTTCCATCATCTGTGTTCCTACTTCACTTTAATTTCCCTCAGTTTAAAGCCTGCGTCTGTGCCTATCTGCGTAATTTTGCGTTAGATGGATTTTGAGGCGTTTCCACCACCACTCCTTGATATAGGGTTCTTGCCCCGTGAGCGGTCTGTCTGACACACTGTAAAAAAAATAAACTAAACCATAAACAGATCTCTCCTATTTAAGGAATTCGCATTAACTAGCTGACAACCCACAAGAAAAGGCACCTCCGAACGGTGAAACCACTTCTAGAATGCATTAAAATAGCATAACCCGAGGAGCTTGCTCGCTTTGACAAAAATAAAAAAAAAAAAACAAAAAAAAAAAAAAAAAAACAAAAAAGAGAGAGAGAGAGAACAGAAGTGAAAGCCGCCTTATCTGCACCCCTGGCAACAGCACTGATAGTAACGATGGTGGCTTTTTCAGCAAAAAAGCCTATTGACGATGAGGATGATTTGGATATGTTAGGCTTTGATAAGTTCATGGCCGAAATTGCTTGCACATCTCATGTCACCTTCACCAGGAATCACAACCAGGGAACAATCATCGTATAAAACCTGAAGAGCACAGTCATCAAGGAGCACAAGATAATTCAAGATTTGGCAGTCTGTGAAAGAGGCAAGATGAGGCTCTACGAAGATCACATGAGATGCTCGCCTACAGAAGAGAATCCTTTTCATGTGGTGGCATGAAAATGGGCAAGGTTTTCATTATTATCAGTGCTTGCAGGCAAATAATTATCAGCACTCCTTCATAGTCGAGAGAGGCGTATTTAATAGTGTAGGTTAGAGGTAGGAATGTTAACAACACCCAAAAGGAACAGTCTCCTCGCCAGATACTAGTGACAAACTTATGTTTTCTGCACTCACAGATTTGTGGAATTTTGAATTTGAGTATTGAATGCTATCTACCTTAAAGGAGTATTTTATTATGTCATGTCTGAGTAATAGCGTTTTTTTTGTCATTTAAACTTTTTGGTGAAATCATTGAGGTCTCTTCTTTCATTATTTTTAATTCTCTTTCATTTGTAGCTAGTTTAACAGAATCTTGCTTGTAAATTTGTAATCATGTTTTAAAACATAAAGCTAGTAGCTAAACTCTTGGTTAATACTTACTTGAAAATGGAAAATGGACATATTTTTTACAATCAAACACAACCACATAAAAACCCATCGTTAATTAATTTATACTTTGCAATTTTCATTCTTAAGGTACTGATTTTAATTATAAAATAAATATACTTGGGCGCACAACCACATATGAAATATAAATGACTAAGTATCGTTTGTAAAGGGAATGCAATATTGAGTTTGCCTGGCAGTGCGACAAATGTTCAATTAATATTACAAATTTGTAAGTTATTATTTAATTGGAAGTCTCGGTATCGGTCTCGTAACGTATCGGAACCTTAAAAAATAGAGTATTGGTATCAATCGTATCGCCTTGCTTTTCTGGTATCGGTACATCCCTAATATATATATATATATATTATATATATATATATATATATATAGTATATAATAGTAATATAATAAAAAGTATATATTGAATTATAAAATAAATAAATATAAAATAACAATATATATTAATAGTTATATCAATAATATAATTAATAAAATATTAAAATAAACTTAATTATATAATATATAAATATTTATTATTAATTTTATATAAAATAATTAATATAATAAGTTTTAAAAATAAATATAATTTAATAGTAATTATTATAATAATAAAATATATAAAATTATATATATATTTTAGTAAATGAAGAATATAAGTTTTATCATTATATTAATATTATTAATAATATTAGAGAAATAAACAATTATATATATGTATATATGTATATATTATAATATATATGTTTGATAATTTAAATAAAATAAATATTATAAATCTAATAATTATAAGAAGATAGTTATAATTATTATAAAGTATTATAATATTTATATAATATATTTTTACATAAATTAAATAATAAATAATATAATTAATAAATATAGGTATAAATATAAAAAATTATTAATATTATTAATATATAAAATATATGATAATATATAATTATAAATTAATTATAAAGTTACTAAATATACAGAGCAAATTAATAATAAAAAAAAAGTATCTTAATATTAAACTTAAAAAAAAACGTGGTTACGGTAAACTAATATATAATTTCTATTAATATATAAGAAATTAATGTACAAAAATTATTATTAATTTATAATATATTATAAATATAAATAATTATATTAATATATTTAAAATATCAATATATAATATATTAATATATATATTTTTCTATATCTAATATATAATATAATTAGTATATAATAAAAATATAATATTTTGGTCTAATTTATTTTAAAGTAAATTTTAAATTTTAATTTTATTTTATAAATTTATTATATATAATATATTATTTAAAATATTTTTTATTTAAATTAATAATATTAATAATATATATATAATATATATAATATATATATATATTTATATATTATATTTTATATAATTTAGATTCGATATATGTATTTATTTATTATATATATTTATTATTATATATATATATATTATATATATATATTATATTATATATATATATATTAATATATATTTTATATATTTTATATGCAGTTTATATTTTCTAAAAAAAATTTCTTCTAGTTTCAGAAAAGCTAAGTTAAGTTTTTTTAAAGATAACTTCTTAGTGGCAAGCTCCTGGCATAATTCCAGAAGCTTGCACTAAAGAATTTTCTTAAACAACTTAACTTAACAACTTTTCTGAACTTAAAAATTTTTTTGAACTTGGAAATTTTTTCCAGAAAATATGAACTGATTCAAATAAAGAAACTTTCCCAATCAGAATATCATATATATATATTATATATATATATATATAATATATATATATTATATATTATATATATTATATATTATATATATATATATATATTATATCTCTCTCTCTCTCTA
>JABUQX010121464.1:0-22803 GCA_015478945.1 Trachelipus rathkii
CTACATAATTGGTTTGGTATAACTCCTCTCTCGATACTTGTTAAATTACTATGACTTGATAGCATGTTGAGTATGAGTATTAATTTCACATATTAAGTATAACACAAGAGTGAGCTAATAAGAAATTTAGTGTCACTCAGATATATACAGTTAAACTGAGTAGGAGAATCAAATATTCATAACTGATACTCATATAAGTATATATGTGAATAGTGTAAGTGTAGCTAAATTTGGTTGTTAGTACTGTTATGTGCATGATCTAAGTGAATACCAATTTATACCGTATTAGTATGTAGTAATATGAAGGAGACAGTTGGTTTATCTATAAACTTCAGAATCATATGAGAAGCATAATGATAGAAGATTTTTCCAAGATAACATAGAGATATACTGTAAAAAAAGGGATAGAGGATAATATGTTGTATTGAGGAGTCATCAATTTTACAATATATACTATAGTGATATATATATATGATTGTGACTCTGTAGTAGTTTGGTGTTATACTCATATAGCTTCGTTTTATGATGCTCGATAAGATATCATCATTTAAAGTGTTGGTAATATAAGTTATTAGTGGATATTTAGGAATCACAAATTACTGTCTTCCCACATAGGCGAGAGCCACTGCTTCTATATGTAGCTATTTTAACGGGTATTCCCTAACACATTTCCCCTATACAAGCTTTAAAGCATATATCTTTATTCGAGGTAACTATAATTGAAACTATACTTACTAACATTTAATATCTCATTCCACCGACTTCAGCCTCCTATATGGATCTGGTAGTCCCACCTACATTGGTCTATATTTATTTATATATATTATTATATACATAATATATTATATATTTTAAATATATTATTATATATATATTAAATATAATTTAAATATGATAGTATATATTAATATATATAATATATAGAGTCTATCTTATATTATATACTCATATATATTCTATATATATATTTATATACTATATATAACTATATATATATATTAAATATATATATTATTGATATATATACTTAAAATATATAAATATTATACTATATTATATTTATACTATTATATTAACTATGATATATATACTATATATACTATATATATACTTTACTGTATATACTATATATAATAGTATATAGTATATATATTTAAATCATATATATAATCTATGATATACATATATATGATTATAATCTAATATATCATATTATTTTATAGATAATTATATATTTATATTATATATATAATTATATATACTTATATATCATATAATATATACTATATAATAACTATATATATATAATATTATATCATATATATGTATATTATAATTTTTAATATATATTATATATTTAATTATATATAATTTAATATTTATATTATAATATATATATATTATAATCATATATATATATATTATATATATTATATATATAATTTTAATTTATATATTATTATCATATATATAAATAATATGATTATGTAATTATAATACGTATATATTCAATTATATATACATATTATATATTATATATTATATATATCATATATATAAGTTTACCTGCATAGAGTACTGCGTATTTTACAATAAAGAATATAGAAATAATATTAATAATTATTTAAATAATGTTGCTAGTGTTTAGAACATATTTGCCAGGTACCATAAATGATTTGCTAATTTCTTCTTTATCTCTCTTTTTATTTTAGTGTGAGGTAGGGTGAGGTTAGGGGATGATGGAGCGGGCAGTATTGAAATAAGATTAACAGAAGGTTAAAGGTTTCTAACTTTCTAAATCAGACTCTCAATTAAAAGTGAAATTATTAATTATATTTGTAATATATATGAATTATTTATTCAAAAGAATATTTATAAATTGAATATATTAAAAAATATACTTCAATATTATCATTATATCTAAACAAAGTAAATTTATCTCCTATAACAATATTTATAAGTGAGGTTGAGCTTGTCGATTAATATCTATTCTCAATACTGTTCCAGAGCATTTAAAATTATAAATAACTATCGTATAGTTATGGTCTTTTTATCCGGGTTGCAAGAATACTTATCGCAAGGTTAATGGATAATAAAAATTATCTAAAACGTACTATATAAATAGATAAATATCATAAAAAATATTGAACAGTGAGTGTTCGTCAACTGTTTGAATTTCAAAATAATGGTTTATTTAATGGTTTGATTTGAAAAAAAAAATATTTGCTTGTTTTAACGTTTTTTACATATTTGAAGGTAGTGGGGAGCTACTCTACTCTACTCACTCACTCACTACCATAATGTTTGGAATTATTCCTCACAATATATATTATATTATCATCTATATCCATAACACTATACTCTCTTGCTCTCACTACCTCACCTCTCCAGTCATTTCTGCCAAAGTAGTATCCTTTGAGTTTTAATATATATTTAAATATTATTTAGGTATTGTTACTTCAATAAATAGATGGTAATTTACCCTTGCAAGAGAATTAGTATTAGTATATAGTTATGAATTTAGCAGGAATTGAGTCTTGAGATGTCAATATATATATATATAAATTTAAATATCTTTTTGGAGTGAATATATGTAATACATATATCGTCAGGAACGTATAGTTTCACTTGTAGTGTATTAGCTAAAGGTGGTATCTTTTCCAATGAGTGGTATAGTTGTTTACCTGTGTTAATTGTATATAAGTAGTATATGATGAATCATCAATGGTCTTAGGAATTATAAAGAATGTATATAGATATCTATTATAATAAGTTCAATAATGTGTATATTGAGTAATTAGATCAATTACTTTAATGAGGAGTTTATTTCTAAGGAGCTATTAGTATGTATTTTAAAACATGTAGGAATACACCTTTTTAGACACGTGTGTTGGTTGTGAGAAAAAAGGGGTAAATAACATTTGCGAAGGAAAATAATTTAAGTTTGCTTTTTGATGATTAGTTTTATGGTATATGTGGGATAGTGAAAAACTGGTAGTTACGGTTGGTTATTTTATAATGGCGTAGATAGTATTTTATCTACATATGAGAGTGATGTGGAGACGATCTGAGCTTGTGGAAGACGAGAAATGTAGGATTTTGAGATTAATATAAATACTCGATATGTTTTGAATGTGAGAGAAAATTGAGTAGTATTTATTTTTGGAGTATTATAATTAACATGAGTAAAGGTGAATAAGCTGGGTTTTTTATTGTGTAGGGGTTATATTGGTGTGTGGCCCCTTCATTGGTGGACCATTAAGATTAAACCTTTTACACATTTGACGATTCTAATCCATATAATGATGTAGTTCCTATCGACTGGTCCCAATGAAGCTCTAAGTTGAGTGCTGAATTTTATTTGAAGCTTGATGCAGACGAAGTTCTCACAATTACAAGTTCGGTACCGTGAGGGGGCGGTAAGGCTGTGGTTATTTTTCTATCTTTTTCGAACTCACTTTTTTGATCTCACTATTTATTATCACTGCACTTTTACTTTCATTCCGATTGACATGTTATCAACTTCCTATATATATTATATAGTATACTACCATGTGTAACTTTACTATAAAGCAACTTTAATTTTTTAGGATAACTAGTAATGAATGGAAAGAAATATTATGATTAATATAAAATGTATTATTATATATATATAATATAATATATAATCATAATAGATATAATTATATAAATATAATTCAATATAATTTATATATAATATATATATACTATATTTATATGTATCTATATATACTAATTAATATATTATATTATATATTCTATATTATAATATTCTATAATTAATAATATCATTTCAGTTCAGCAACGTCAGACACTATCACATTATTTACTCTATAATTCTTGGATATATTCAATTCAACCTATATCTTATACACTAACTAGACCGCATAGACCTATTAATATGATTTACAATCAAGAAAAATGGCTTCGCTTTTATGGAGGGCTTCATTAGTTGGTTTTTATTTTATTACTTTATTTTCAAATTCAACTCTTTAATTCATTTGTCTATCGCTTCCTATTCCTATCGTCTCCTTCTGGTTTTTTTTAACCTACATTTTTTTGTTTATTTATTTTCTAATTTCATAGCCGGGGCCATGACTGCGAGCGGGGTGCAATTTCTCACACCCCCTGACAAACCTTCTCTTACCTTATACATTACTGGGGGCCTTGAATAAAATCGAGATAATTTGCCGAGGACCTAGATTGTAATTAGCTCACACTCGGGCATCCGTCCCTAACCCTTTTGGGCAAAGTTAAATTGAAGAGGGGATTATTGAAATGTTTGTTGGTTCTGGTCTATCTCATTTCGTCCAGCAGACAAGAGAAATATTTATTTCTGATAGTTAGGAGACTGTTGTTTAATAACATTATTTATTATTAAATGTTAAATAATTTTTGAGTTTCATTGATTACAAAAAATTGATTTATGTTAATATTAATGTAGCAAAATACAAGCGTAGTAAACAAATTTACAAGAGCTTATATTGATCAAAAAAGAAATGGAGGCAAGTCTCACTCTTGAGATTGGAATGGAATGATTTTCCAGCGAGGTGTATTTGTGAGACCCCTAAAGCAGTTATTCTGACAAAGGAGGTATATTAATTCAATTTTCGGAGAAGAGCATTTTTGTGGTTTGAAGGTCAATAATAGCTACCACTATAAACAATAGTGATTACTCTTTTATTAAGGTAAAGGAAGATTCGGGATACTGCGTTTAGAACTGCTTTGACTAAGGGAATGTTAAGTTTTAGCTACCAATATCGATGTAGAAGGGGAGATATATGCTGGTTACTTTTTCTTCGTGTCCTTTCGCCATAAAAATACCTGATCGTATAAGTGAAGCTAGATCTGTATTGTAGGTGTAATAACTACAGAGTGCATTTTATATTAATTAATATATTACTTTTTTAAATATAAGATATACTATATTATTAAAAAGTCGCGTTATGTATCTCGTAATATGGGTATAGGGTTCTAGATCCAATTTATTGTAATCCTATTGAATAAAACAACGATTTTGGTAGAACAAGATTAAATGTGAACATATGTTATTTTAGATTAAATACATTCGTTTTTTACATAATTATGAAAGTGTCAAACATTATATTTTTGGAATAGTAAAAGTGATCTGGTTTTAATATTTGATAGCGAAGTGGGGAGAGCCAAGGTATTTCTATGTTACACCTCACACATTGAGTGGATAATTAATAGTCTAAAATTAATTTGTTAATAATTATAGTAAGTCAGGTTTTATTGAAGAGAAATTTAGTATTGTATGGGAGGTGGTACTTAAGGGAAGGTAATTAGAACATGTATGGGAGAATTGGAAGGAGGAGTGGAAGAGGTTGCCCTTGCTTATTGCATTGGGATGGATCTATGGTTTGATTGGTGAACTCTGAAGAGAGGTTTGTGAGAAGGATTTGGTAGTTAGCGTTTGGGGTTGTAATAAAAAGGAGTAGAATGGATTGAATATAAGTAATTTTTGTATTGATATTAAGTATTACGTTGGTGTGTTAAGTTGTCTGTTCTGCAATGATTCCCTTACATTGCGAGCGTTTGATTGTCATGTTTAGTACTCTTTAGTGAGCTAACCTGGAAACACTAAGTACTCGTGGTTTTTTAAATTATTTTTAGGAAATTATTTAACCCGTAATGGTTGTTCGGATGTTATTCGAAGCCAAGCTAATGTTTGGTAAACGAGTAAGCAGGGCATCTTTTGCGCTATGAGGGCAACGCAGTTTTGGTGGAATGCGAGAGGTGAGCATAATTTTTCTGAGTGCGCCTATGCCGCCGTGGAATCATTAATATCTATTATAACTTATTATAATACTAATTTATAACTATAATATATATATATATATAAGATGTCGTTATATAAATAATATAACTATATATCTATTAATTTATTTCTATAATTATAAGAATATATAAATTACAAATAAGAAATATAGAAAGAAAGAAATATATAGTTAAAAAATAGGATTTTTAATAAGTTAGAAGAGCGTCGTATTCAACAGAAACATCTATGTAACGTTAATATGGACTAATATAGAACATAATAAGGTTTAATTTTTAAATTAAGTAACAATCTATCATGGCCTTTTTGTATGCTTATATCAAATATATCTGAATTTAAATAAATACCAACCTCGTTATAATAATATGAGTATTATTTTATACGTATGACATATTAGATTATATTTTCTTACTTTGCATATTTTATTATTAAAAAGGACATATCTGTTTGCAAATTTTTTCATTCCAAAAGAAAAGGGGAGTTTAAGATGGCCGGGTCCGGAGCATCTGGAAAGAGAATCAACGCAGTATGGGCGAGAACATGTAAACACACGTAAATAGCTAAGCCCCCAGCCCTTACTCGACTCCCTCGCAGTGTCCCATTAAATTTAAGTGGAACCACCATCGGCGAGTTTCAGAAAAATCGCACCCCTAAAAGCTTCATGGGAGACTATAGCGTGTGAACTCGCTTTCACTGGTGCATCCTTGGCCGGTGGGCCTAACCTTATAGTACTCCCGATTACCAATTCTAAGCCGCCATTTCACCTTTCTTCTCTGTACTCTAAACCAAAAATCACATCGAAATTCCTCTCCTTTCAATCATTATCGGTTTTTTCCACGTATCCACTTTATTTTCTTCGGCTTCCTACGACCAGCTTCGGGCAATCCGGTTTCCCAAACACACCTCGCTCAGCATAATCCGCGTTTAACCAACGGCTAGATGCACTATTCTTATACTTTTCCATATGACCAAACCTATCTCAACGATACTTTCTTTGATTATCTCGTCATTGTTCACCTTCTTCATAAGCCCAATACATCCGTCTCACTCTAACTCAGTACCGTTCGATTCCTCATTTTGAATGCTATTCCTTTAACACGATTATATGCCATGCCCCTATAGATGTCCATGAAAATACTATACAACATTGAACTTAAGACTTATACTTCTTATATATATATTGAATTATATGGTTCATAATAATAAATTATTATATTATATACGTACTATTATATAGACTATTCATATCAGTCTAATATTAGGACTATTATATATATTAGATATTAATATATAATTAATTATATATATTATATATCTATAATATATATATATATAACATATTATATAAAATATATTATCTAATAAATCAATAGCATATATATATATATATTAATTTATATAAATTATTTAAATATAATATAGTCGAATACTTTATATATATATTTATACTATAGTAATTTGCCGTCAATAGAACTATAAAAAATATTATATACTATATTATAATATATATAAAACACCTACCTTCAATTACTTTTTTTGATTCAAGATTTAGATAGAACACTCTAGTCACTTAAACTAATAATATATATATTAATTATATATCACAATCTATAAGGTTGGGATAAATATTATCAAATAAGTGGCACCTAATATATAATTATATATAAATATATACTTCTTTAAATAATTTTCAATGGACTATAAATATTCTTCAATAAGTCTACCTTGATTTAAATTTATTATCTATACTCTGGGTATTATCTTATCAAGTCTGAACCATAGCATCCCGTCCCCTACCGGTAAAACATAGGTCCACCTTTTAAGCACAAGTGGGCATGGCTAATTGGAGGGAAGGCATTTGTATGGCTTGATTGGAGATAAAAAATTAAGATCTATTTTGCCTTCTTCCATAGCTGGCTCATTTTCAGTTTTGATGTCTTCCCTTTTCACACTTGCATCCAAACATTCAATTTTTGGCTCGAAAATGTTAATTACTAATTTTATACAAATACAATTAAAATGATATTTTATATATATACCAAGGTTTTTTTTATTTACAATAGAACAAAAAACGGAAAATTAGACACAAATCCAACAATAAATAATAATTCAAGAACCGTCTATCTACCCTATATGCATTAAGACTATTAAAGTAGAGAAGTTAACAAAGAGGATATGACGCCACCGAATCCAATGGCTTAAAGGAAATGTAAAAGCAACGAAGTGCAGAGAGTTGCCATATGGTTATCTCTACATACTTATTGTCCTGCGAGAACACAGAGAGTGCAATGGAATGTGATTGGGAACTTCCCTCACTTCAGAAGTAAAATATGTTATGAAATATTTTAATTTAGAATTTTTTTTTGACACTCTAACAATGTCATTAAGATCACTTTTCGAGGGTGGCTAAATAGAAAATAACCTCACTCCAATTCCATGAGTCTAAGCGGCAATTCCCGTCAGGTTTTCTTTAAAGAGAGGAAATTGAATACACGGCAGGAAATTAACAGAAGATGTCATGCGAGTTTCTCGGATGACTTAGGTGGCTGTGAATAGAAGAGGAAGAACCGTGCAACATCAGGTCTTAGTTACAATATACCGCACCCAAAATTCATGTATCGAAAGCAAAGCATCTTTTGCTATCAGGGCGACGTAATGAGACGAAATCAACGACCTAACTCCCTTCAATTATCTGCCGCGTGTATCATAGACCCTATAGATAAATCGAAACTAGTGCGCCATTGTATTCGCAGAGAAAAAGTTCACATCGGGGGTGAGTTTAAAAGAATAGTTGGACAAATTTATTAACTCTAGGCGCTTTAAGAATACTCACCGTATCCAAAAAGTAGGGAGAGCGAAGCCTCTCGAAATGCGAGAACAGTACTTTCATACAAGGCGGATAAGTCAATACCCATTATCTAAACTAAGTATCGCTGAAGCAGAAGAAAAAAATTCCAACTCTACTTTGAAAGCAATCCGTTGTGGATTATGAGGTTTTCTCATAAGGATAAATTTGTTTTGTTTATGATTTCAATATATTCCTAATAACTGAGATACTTTGCAAATAAGCGAGACATTATTAACAAAGAATAAGAAAAAGTTGGAGGCTTGCTTTTGAGGGAGATGATGAAGGTGATAGTTTTTATCAGAAATTGGAATTAACAGTAGGGCGGTGATCGATGCAACCAAGAATATCAAATCCGCGATCGGTTCAAGGGATTGAATTGGGAAAGCTGAAGACAGTGGCAACTCTAGATTGCAAAAGAGGGAGCAGAGAAAGAAATTAGTGGAAGGAATGGGGTGGTCATTGGCCTAAGAATTGAACAGTAGTTAATCGTAGCAGCTAAGATCTTGATGAATAGTGTAAGAATAATAATAGATAAGATGTACGTAAGCAATAACCTGGGAGGAAAAATCCCCATTAACGCGGAAACGAAGAAAGGACTGTCGCTCGTTCAGCAAAGAACCGATATGGAATCGATTTGTAGAAGAAAATTAGACATGAGTGAGCAGAGAGCAAGGATAAGCTTAGGCGAAAGGAATTAAATCGTGATCGTGGCATATCCTCGATAAAAAGCTTTCGATATGTGAAAGCGCAACACATAGACTTAGGAATGAATCTACCATAGACAATGGGAAGCGAAAAGTAGTTTCACCAGCTACATCGAGCGGTCGAAGCATACTGATGATACTTAAAGAAGGGAGAATGAGATTTCCGTGATCGCAGAAAATAAGAGTTTCACTATTAGATTTTAGACAGAATCACACCAGTTAGATAGCGCTTAGGACAATACGAAGGATCAGAGCGGCTTCCCTTTTCGGGATCGTCTGAGAACATATGCGCACTTCACAACTTCTGAGAACAGTATTCAGTATTAGCGAGAGGAGTGAGTTGATGAGGGCAGGAGCCAAGCTCATAGCCACACACTCAGAAACACGTAGAGGATGGGATCGCGGCTAGCTATACGCAAAGGTAAAGCTATGGGATAACTCTGACGAGGAGTAAAGAGAGAAGGAGAACATACCAGAATCGTGCCAGGATGATTAGAGTTGAAATAGAAGACTGAAGAGAGTTATGACTTTTAGAAGGAGATGGGGGCTACAGAACCGTCAAAACCAAATAAGATGGGGAAGTCTAAAATTAATAACGAGTTTATTAGAGAGTTTTTTGCAAGGGCCCATGAAATCTTCATCAGTCAGAAGAACCAATGTCAGCGCGTTTCCTTTTCCCTGTAAGATTTCAGGGAGAATGAAAATGTAAGAATGATTGGGGGAATGATGTTTTTTGACGCCGATACCGACATTTGTCCGGCTCCTGATGGCACGAGTACAGGCTGTCATCGAAACCATTGGATTCTCTATTGAGAGAAAATGATTTAGCTGAAGATGGTAATGAACCTGCTCATGCCCTTCGGTGATCCGACCTAAGTGCTATTTTTTCATGGCAACCACGAGCATCCTCCGACTCACAAACAGGATTTATATTCCAACGCAGTTAGCAAAGAAGTGACAGTATTCCCTTTCCCCCAATTAGCCGCCGTAAAAGTGTCATAATGTATCGGCTTTAGGCAAGTGTTATATTTAAATATTTAAGCAGCTTCAGATTCATGGTCTGAGTTTTATGTATAGTACAGAGGAAGAATGGTGTAAAATTAGTAAAGAGAGGAGATGGATGGTAATAGAATAAGTCATTATGAGCGTGTTTAAGAATTGGTTGGGAATGCACGATCATGAAAAAATATGTAGGCTTCCTTAACACAAAGTTCCCAAAATTTGTATTATTGAAATTCAATGAACGATTTGCCGCGATTCTATAGAGGTTTTTGAGTTTTTTGATTTTTACAATTTGGTCAAACATGTGCCAAAATCCAGATTGTCAAGGCAACTATCGAGAAAACATTATCATAACCATGCCTAAAGAGAATAGGCAAATGTGCAGGAATAAATTTGCAGTTTGTATCATGTTAGGAAAACATTCACAGTAGCTTTCGAAGGAGGGGTTCCATCAAAGAAGGTGGCTGATAGCAGCTCGGATCCTAATGCTCCACTGATAGGGAGAAACAAGCCCTTCTTAAGAGCGTTGGAGATCCTAGGATGCTCAGTATTTAGCGAAACCGCGAGAATGGTTGGGTTACTGGATGAACTAGTTTGAGTAGAAGACGTTGGAAGGCTTAGAAGAATGTGGAGAACACTCTTTACTGCTAATGTAGATACATGACGCACTGAGTTGCCTTTCCATCATATCGATGAGATCTTCGGCATTACTCCTGATATGATACAAAAATCAAGACATTACGAATTCAAATTTCTTATACATCAGAATTTGAATTATATTAGCATTCTTCATTATAGACTTTTTTTTGAAAATCTAAAATATACATAAAAGGCATCTGATCCTCAAATACAAAAAAGGTACTATACAGATGTTATTGAATGCGGTTCGGAAATCTAGAGAGGAACTGAGAAGAAGCGTTAAGATATAGACCGAAGCAAGATTTTATAAAGGAGTGGAGGTAAAATTTATACTGTTTTTTGCATCTATAAGGATGAAGCATAGAATAGTGAATCTAGGAACAGAACCAACTGCAATCAAACCAAGACGAAAATTAAACTTATAATCTATGGTATAACACAGACTGTAAATGAAGCTGTTCAATTCAAATATCTTAGATTGAGTGTGAAAACACTGTTACTGTGATCGTCCTTACATCTGAACACTTATAGTTAATAAATTGTTTTGTTTTAAATTTTTACGAATGAACAGATTTCTGAAAGATAACTTTAAATCATCGACGCACATTAGTTTTTTGGCTCTGTATCTTAGAGATGAAATAGGAAAGGGAGAAATAAGTTAAAGAATAGAGAGCAATACATTAATCATGTAGTATCTATCAACAACAAACCATCTATCATGGTCTGTAAGACATAACAATACAGTGTAGAGTACTAATCATATAAATTAGGATGCTCGTAGGATAAATACAATAATGATATTTAAAAATTTGACTTTCAGATTGATTAATTTTAGAAGACATAATAATTCTTAAGATAATACATACTCCTTTATAATATATAATAATAATCAATAAAATAATATATAATTAATAATATAATCAATAATAAAATAAATAAATAATCATGATAATAATAATAAAATCAATATAACTTTTTTAGTTCAGCTGGCTAAGATCCTCTTCTCTCTTTACTCTATTATTTAACTCTGTCTCTTTTGTAGTGAAGGGGTCCCTCGTCTGATTCGTTCCGGGGGTGTACTTGAGCTTCTTCGATTTTGCCAGGAGAATATCGACAACTAAAATAATAAATAATAATTGAAAATATAATAGAATAACATAATACAATTAATAATACTATAAATAAATATAAATATAACGTAATATAGAAACAGGGTTTAGTTACTTAGTATTTATTTTTAGATTCGCTGTCAACAATGAATTTGTCACGCAAGACAAGATACGTTTCGTAATTGTTTGTTTTCTGCAGAATTCAATAAATCGTATTGATTTTTTGTGTGTCCTTTTCAGTTTTGAAACTATTCAAGATGTAACATGAAAAATTGGCAAAATAAATAATTAATTTTTCCACACGTGAACAGAGACAAACAGTTTGAATTATACAACAGATATTAATTAAATATTTGTTGCTGCCCAAATATATTACTATGTTGTGAACTTTCTATTGATCAGGGACAAATATCAACAATAATACGTTTTTACATTTTGAATGGTAACAATAAATTGTGGTCAAACGCATACTGCGTATATCTGCTAGGTGTCAGGTTCGATTCAACAGGGTGAAATACTTTAGGGGTGTTTTTTGAACTACAAGATGTGATTGGGCGGTTATTGCATATTACTTATGTAAACAACGAATTCGGAACACACGGGTCTGTTGTAGATATATTCATTATTCCGCTGTGGCGTACACATTTTTAGCCCCCCCCAGATGATGAGCATGTGAGAGAAACGCGGTCATGCTCCTATTTGGCGACGGCACTACGGAAGCTATTGCATGTCTTGTATTCTTCGTTTTAGCTCATCGTGGACTTTGGTGTGGTACAACACAGTTGTATGGTGTTTGACACAGCAACACGAAAGCAGATATATTTCGCGCGTTACGCGTTATATCTTAGGGTCAGGTTCAATCTCAGCAGGGTGAAAATATTTATGGTGTTTTTCAATAGCAAATTGATTGATTGGAGGTTAATTGAAATTCGTTTTATCATATATATATATTATATATCAATAAATATATGAAAAAATTAATGTAAATATAATCTAATTTTATAACCTATCATTAATATACATTATAAAAAATATATGTTATATAAGTAAATAATAATAATATAATAAATAATATATTATTTGTTATAATTAATAATATAATACAAATAAATTATAGGTTATATCTAAATAACTATTATATATTCTATAAGTATTATATCTACGATATTATAGATATATCTTCTAATCTTAATTATAATTAATTCTATAGATTTATACTTACTATATTAATTTAATATATATAGAATAAAAATAATATATAGTAATTATATATATTATATATAACTCTATGAGGCAGTGATGGTACCAGGCGTCAGCACTTATGAGGTTCTGGAGGCTGATAGAATATAAATATAATATATATTAATAGTAACATCTATATATATATTATATATATATATATCGTCAATAATATTAATTTAATATATGACTATTATATATATATAGATTAAATATATATTATATTATATTACTATATAAATATATAATATATATATTAATTGATATTGAGATGTACCCGTGATGCCCCTTGTCCAAGCCCATAACAATGAAGATTTTTCCTGATTCAAGAAGTGAAGCATATGGTTCTGCGACAGGACATCACCTTTCCCTGCTTCAATAAACGAGATCAAATATAAACCGGACATCCTTACTCGGATTCCGTAGCAGAAGGTGTGCTTGTCATTTTCATGCAGATTTCTAAACGTTAGTCGCAAAACAAGAAGAGAGGTAATGTTAATATATATATATTATATTATATATATTTAATGTATATAGATTATAATATAAATATATATATTGCTATACTACTAGATATATAGATTACAGGATTATACTAATATATATTTATATTAGATATATATATATCTTTATTCATTTTTTTTTTTTTTTTGTTATTTTTTCTATTATATCTTACTTAATTTATATAGGATCACGTTTAATATCATCTTCTAATTACTGATCTATGAGCTATAAAGGATTGAAGAAAGGGGGGGGGGGTGTTTAGCCGGAGAGTTGTCTCCAGCATATTAAAATGGGGCAAGTTTCCCGGCAGTTTTGTTGTAAATAAATAAAAGAAACTGATGAAGTCAATTATGTATAAAATCTTTTATTTTGTAAATTTTTAACACGCCATTTTAACCAAACTTTTTTTGTTTTTTTTTCTTTTTTCTGTTCTTTCTCTGGGTGCACTGATTTGGGTGGGAGCTCGAGCTTGTCAGACTCCCGGTATCGTCATCCTCAAATGAAAACAAAAAACTTGGTGAATGTGTGAGAGATAGAGAAGGGCAAAGTCTAGAGCTCTAATGTCTAAGGGGGCTTGCCTTAAAAAAGCTAAAATTTAACACACAGAATGAATCTATATGCTCTATGTACACACGTTTCCAACACAAACACACACGAAGACATTATTATTATATAATATATAATACTAATATAGTATATATAAATATTATATAAAAAATATGTGAATATCAGATCTAATATATATTATTATTATATATATATTAAGATATAAATAATATATATAATATATATTATATATATATATATATATAAATATATTAAATAACTATATATAAATAATATATATATATATATATATATAATATCTAATCTATATATATATACATACGTATATAATACTATTATATTATATATTTTATATTATATTATATATATAATATATATAATAATATATATTAAATAATAAATATATTAATAATAATATATATATATGTATACTAAATTTATATAATATATTAATAGATACTATATTTATATATATAATATATATTAAATAATAATAATAAATATTAAAATATAATATATAATAATTGAAAAAAATAACATAAAAATAATACAAGAATATAATAGAATGACGATTTAATCTACAGCGAGGAACCGATGCTGCTGGCTGTTTAAAAGCTTACAGATAGTGTTTTCGTTTGAATTATCGATTGATGTGTAGTTTAAATTTTCGTATTTAGTTGGAACTTTTCTCTTCGCACTAAAACTAAAAATGAATTTATCTTGTAAATTTTTATATTGGACTCTGATTTTATCTTAGCAGTTTGAAAAAAATAAGAGAAATAATACTAGAACAGATTATACATATTTTATTGTCTTTTTTGTCATGAAGAATTCTTTTCATATCTGGGGTGATTCAATCCATAAAAGCTTTCTTGATTGGGTGGATTTTAGAGTTTTCGCCACGACAGCTCAACCGCACTTACTGACCCTCTTTTATATCTCAATCTTTCTACCCAAAGCCTATTGACATTCTTTCAACTCTTTTACAATATCTTTTAATGATCATTATCTACTTCATTTTCTTCCAAGTTCGAGGACAAATCCGTATTGTGATGGTGAATTTTTGGGTCATTTTTGAGTGCATGTATGGTGCGCATCGTCGTGTATTCTTGCTTGCATTCATACATTATACTTGTGCCGGAGGTATAGATTTGAAGACTGATGCGCTATAGAGTGAATCTCTCCCTTGTGACAAGATCATATTTTCTTTCAGATACGCTTACCATCTTTCTTGTCGATCTTCTCATATTTGAATCTCTCCTTAAATACTAAACATTAAGCTCGTATCGATCAGTTTTCATTTAGGAATCATTGCAAAATATATTATTTGTGAGCAAAAACAAAAATCTCTAGATGGAAAGATGTGTTATGAATTTTCTATACTTTGACTGTAGATCTCTGACTTACTTCAACATCTGTTTCAGAATTGTAATTTAACTTTTTTGAACAGTATCCTTGTTTGTCCTATCCTCCTACTATCCTCGTTTCAGACCTTTCTCTAATTCACACACTCTTCAATTTCGGTAATTCAGCCATTGCGGGGCTTCTCCCCAGTTTCCTGGTATAAGATTTATATTCTGATTCTCTCTGTATTAGCTGAGGAAGTACGGAAAAGTCAGCTAAGGATTCTCTTAATGGGTTCGCTTATTGATATACAAGTTTCAATTCAGACAATCAATTTTCCAGCATTCCCTTTTATCTAGATAAGCGAGATTATTAAATGATACATCCCATACTGTAACGAAAAAAAACTCTCTCACAAGTCGTTCACTGTTTAGGTCCTATAAATCTAGTTTTATTAATCTATTTTAGAGTTTAGAAAATGGAGTACTTTATAAAAAGATGAAAAAAAAAGAAAAAAAAATTTACAAACGTCTTAATTTTAATTTTGATGTTCTAGGGCCATAACTATTGGTCTTGAAAAATAATCAATTAGAGGTGGTGATTCACCTCATCAAACTTAGTTTTTGTATTGGTTTTTGTACGTGGTTGTGTTGGGCACTATAGAATGACTATTTGATGTATTTCTTTGCAACAAAGCTTTCATTTCCTAACATCCCGATTTTAGCTAATCCTTCTCCTTAAATTTAGATTTGCGCATCAGTGTGCAGCGAATGTACTTTGATTATAGATCGACGTCTCATTCATTCGGCTGCTACCCATTACTCAATCATGTTAATTTCTTTGGCACTCCCTCTAGCGCATGCGTTTATTATTAATCCACCCACTAAATAGAAGATGGGGTGTGGCTCTTTAAATATTCGTTTCTATCCCCGACACACGTTTTTGTTCTAATCCTCTTGTTCTTAGACAATTTCTGTCATTCTTTTTTATAAACACTGTCATCCTACGCCTCACTCGGTCACAACTCTCACGTTAGACTTCAACGTGTCCTTCTTTAATTTTATATAATGTGATCTCTAGCCGGTTATACTTTTAACTATATACGGCGTATAATAGAAAGTATATAAACTATAAAATATGATAAATATATCAAAAAAATAAAATATACTATATACATTATTATATATAATATTTAATTAATCACATAATAATAAATCGTAATATATTTAATATTAATTCAGGTATAATTAATATTTATATCTAAACTATAAAAAATCTAATAAAAAATATATCAAAAAACAAATTCAATTATTTTAGTAATTGTGGTTATGATTATTCTTACTACTCATAAAATAGTAGCCAACAGAGATATAATATATATATATATATTAATCAGAACTGTATAAAATATTCTAATTTTATATATATTAATCTAAATAAATTAAGTTATCTATATAATATATCTATATAGGTATACTAATATATCGTGTTTATATTATATATAGAATAATAAGAAAGGGAAATATTATGAAGTTCTAATATTAATAAAATACAATCATTATTATAATAAATCAGCGTCATATATCTCTATAAATATCAATAATATATTATATAAATATAATATATATATACATAGATAGTTATATTAATACGAAAAATTGGAATTCAATAAATAATATATATATATATAATATATAATGATATGAATAATATATGATACAGTTTTAATTAGTAATATATATGTATATATAATCTTAAGATAAAATCATCTCTAGATCACTCTCTTAAATCATGTAATCTTTTATATTTAATATATAGTTATATTTAGTATTTAATATTCATTTACTGGTTAATATAAGTGGGCAATCAAGTTAGGGTGCATTTAAAGGACCTCTTATTCTCTTTCCGTTAAATATGAGTCAAAATTGGGCAAAACAAGATGGGGTTCTTAAAACACCTTCCGAATAGGGTCGAGGTGCCCTTCAATTCTAATGGTTGGTCCGGAATACCACTTTTTCAGAACTAGGCTATTTGCACTGAACGATTGAGCCTAGATCTTACTTTCTCTTTGACTTTACCACATGATTCCATAAATTACCTATCAGATAGCTACTAAAAATCGCACAACTTATACAGCTTACGGCAGTCCTACATATTATCTTTGGTGTTTTATCTCGTCGGATCATTCATTGATCAAGATCAGCACATAGTAATTGATCTCATTAAGTTCATTTTCAAGGAGTTTCTGTTCTATAGACTCCTTCGGAGCTTCTTTATGCCATCTCTGTTGCTTTCCGAGGTATATGTAGATTGGTCGATGATTTTTGTTTAATCGTCGAGTAATACTTCTTCACTAATCTTTAAGTAAGAGTCTCTCTGCTCTCTCTCTTCTCTCTCTCTCAGTTATTCATTCTCTTCTCTCTCTTCTCTCTCATCTCTTCTCTCTCCTTTTCTCTCTTTCTCTATCTCATTCTCCATTTCCTTTCTTTTTTTTCTCTCTCATCTCGTCTCTCCTCCAATCTCTCTCACTCTCTTCTCTTCTTCTCTTCTCTCTCTCTTCTCTATCTTTCTCCAATACTTTATTTTCTAATTCTGACAGATCCATCGAATAATCTCTCTCTTTCCTACCTACCTATAACGGTTCTTAAATATCCTAAATATTCTCTTCTTCTCTCTCTTCTTCATCTTCTCCTCCTCTCTCTCTCTTTCTCTCTCTCCTACTCGCTCTCCTTTGTCCAAATAATTGGTCATTAACTTCATAACTAAAGTATCTGGTTTATAGGAAACGAAGAATTCTTCTCATCCTACTCTCTTGTTCTACCTTCTCTCTCTCATGTCTAATTTACTGTTCCGCCTCCTCTCTTTCTCCCTCTCTCGTTCTCTCTCCGTTCCACGTTTGTCTCATCTCTTGCCAACTTTTAAAGACTGGATTATATCAGTTCAGTTAACATTCTTGCACACACACATTAGAAATTCACGTCGCTCACCACTCCCTGTCCTTTCCTTGAAATCGGGATTTTTAGAGCCTCGGTTTTTACCCTTCTATTCTCACTTCTCACAACAATCCTTCTATCCTGCGCCCGCTTCCTTGTCTTGCATCTTTTCCTCTGTTCAGTAACCTCTGGGGCCCACTGTTTCAACCCTCTAGGGGACCAACATTCCCTAAACCTTTTTTTTTTCAATAAAATAATTGCTTTTCCCCATGAATTTTGTCTGGGGCTGTCGGTTCAACAACTATTTATCCACCTCTCACACATCTACATTATCTCATGGTATTTAGATAAATATGTATAATATTAATTATTAAATACTAATATACTCTACATATAATATATATATACATATTCATGAAATCGTAATTTAAGTATAATTATTATAATTCTTATATCATTTCTATATTTGTAGTTATATTTAATACTTTATAATCATATTCATAATTTATTTCATACATTATATTAAGTGAAGAGGATCCTATATATTTATTATTTTATTCCTATTTTTTTTTAATTTTCGTAATTTTTGAGGAATCTATAATTATATTCCTATATTATCTTTACTATAATATATATATTATTATACATTTATATAAATTTAGCCTACCAGCAATTCTTAATCGCGTAACCGATTTAGCTACACTCGCCCTTCTCGAGCAACGGGCACAGAATTTTTGTCCATGAAGACCCCGTTCCTATGAATCCATTGACATCGTGAAAAAATAAGTCCTGAACATGGATTATTTTTAAAAACCGTCAATGGTTTGTAAAAATTTCAGAATAGAATACATATTTAATCATTGCCGATATCTGAACTGAGGAAGGAAGTATAAGAGAGAGACGGATAACTTTCATGCAGCCTTCTTCCTTGAGAGCACGAAGAGTAAGAGATCTACCAAAAAAAGATCTATATATGTGACGGTTTTACCGCTTTTTTTGAAGCATCGCACTGGCTACATGACAAGAATGAGAACCAGGTCAACGTGCAAAAAAAAGGTCTCCAAAGCGGAGATTCAGAACTCTCGAAATAAATTGACAGTCCTTCCCGGTGAGTGAATTTTTAGGAAAGGCGTACAAAAGGATCTACCTGATTTGTCGAGAGAAGCGAAGATAAGAGAGACACCTGAAAAAAACCAAAATCCTGCGTTTTAATAAACAATCTGTTTGCAGTACATCGTGTGTTCGAAATAGCAATGATAATATTCGGAAATAAATAACAACAATTATAAACTCCAACGTGTGGGCGCTATATTTCAAGCAAAAGAATGATATCCTATTCAGTCTTAACTTTATAACTTATTGTAATCCTTCGTAAATTTATCCTCATTTTTATAGACTTTCTCATCGTACAGCTTCCTGGACTTTTGAACAACTCGTTCCAGTGTATTTCTAGTTCTTCAACATGATTTGTGAGTAACTTATTTTGACCACAAAGATCAGCATTTTCTTTCCCAAGTTTTTCAACTTTACTTGTGCAACTCTTCAACATTAGATTGATATCGTTCATATTTTCCTTAATATAGTACTTAAATCATCTTTGAAAGATATTAACAAATTTAAAATATAAGACAAAACTTCATCGTTATCTTTAGTTTTCATTGTCCAATGACCAGGCTTTTACCCCCTGGTTTTCAAGTTATTCAGTTGATACCTTAACAGAGTTTCAACTATGATTTTAATCTTCTCTTCATTATCAGTAGAAGCACTAAGGTTTTATTCAATTATATTTTCATCAGACTTTGATTGAACCGTTTTACAGTACAATATAATTATTTGCAATATAATAAAAATCCATTAGGGGAGAAATGCTCCCCAACTTATAAGTAAGTAACAAGGTTGAGAACTAAAAGAGAGAATTAACACATCCTGCTCGTCTGTCTGGCAGACGTCATAAAAACACACTTCCTAATCTGATGAGTGAAAGAAAACAATGAAGGTAATATGACCCGTGGGTGTAACGTAGTAAAAGGATTTAAGAAAACATATTAAATAATAATTGGTGGGATTCGATCAGCCAATACGAGGAATACATCAATAAATAATAAATCATAAATAATAATCAATGAATAATAATAAATAATACATAAATAATAATAATTAATAATAATAATTCAATAAATAATAACTGAGTAATAATAATAATAATTAATAATAATAATAAATAATAAGCTAATACAGAATATAATAACATCAAAACCTAATAATCAATAATAATAATAATAAAATAATAATACATAATCAATCAAGTTAAATCATACAATAATAATATTAATATTAAGTATTAATATTTTAATAATAATAATCAATGAATAAATACATAATAAATAATAATAATAATAATTGAATAATAAATAATAAATAAAAATAATTCAATAATAATTGAAATAATAGATAATCGATAATTGATAATAACAATATACAATTAATAACATATAAATAAATAACTAATAATAATAATAATCAATACAATAATAATAATTAATACATTAATACTCTGTTATTATATGTATTTGTTGTATTGCTATATGTATTTCATGTACTGTAGTAGTACGCCACTTTATTGCATATGTAGTATTTTTTTTTCAAATATTTAATTTATCAATAAAAGAGCCGACTACGTCAGTCGGTAGACGCCACTCGCCACGAACAAGTATGCAGGATCCCAGCGGTTCGCAACTGGTCGTGATGGGCAAGAATGTGAGCTATTCTCCCCATGGGCTTGCGCTATCGTCAGCATTCTACGGGACGTTAGAAGAGAGCTTACACCCCCTACCTAGATTGGCGGCTTGGCCCGGTGGCAAGCAGTAAGATATTTATCTTTAAATACAAACATTTTTCATATTAGTACTATCAGGTACGTGTAATACTATATATATATATATCACTAACTATATACTATATATAGATAATAATATATATACGTATACTATATACTACTAATAATATATATAATACTATAATGATATATATAATTTAATGCGTGAGAGGTTTTTCGGATACTGTTTTCGGTACAGTATTCGAGAGTTTCTACTTCTTAATAAGGAATTTACTCTACCAAATTATAAGGAAATCATTGAAAATTGCAGAATGGCTGTCTTAAGGGGATACTTCCAATAGCAAAATCATCGACTATTCCAAAAACCGATAAAAGTAAATGTTTGTCTTTGTTGCCTAACTGAACAACTATGATATCTTTAATTTTTTGAAACAAACAAGCTAAAAAAAAAACTGTATCGATCTTACTTGAACAGTCTCTTTAGGGTGAGCAGAGCATGAATCTTTTTTTTGTTTTATTGAATTGATCCACAAAATACTGCCCACTATAATCTTTCATTTTCAAGACTATTTCAAATCTTTTTTGCGACATTAAAATATACTCAAATTTAGATGTCGGTAATAATTTTAGTTAGACACCTTATTGCAAAATTTGGTTTTTTTTAAAAGAAAAGTTGTTTACAATTTACTATTTATTTACTTTCAAAATTTCTTGAACAGTAGAATAGTCAACCATTGGCTGACCACCACACCTTACGCTCTCTACCAAAACATATTTCATATAAACGTCAAGTATGTTTAACACTTTATATGTGAGCTAGATGATTATTTCAAAATTTGAAGAAAAATAAATCTGTTGCCGTTTGTTTTCTTTAATGAATTCTTTTGATTAAAAATAATGAAAATGAAACAAAAGTAATATATTTAGAAACACCCACAAATAAAAACAATAGAAAAATAACAGAAGAAGAAATACAAATAAATAATGAAAATGAAACACCTATAGCTGTAGATGAAAATATAGAAATAAATGAATTAGTAGCAGAGCCAACACAAGATAATGAGATAAGATATGCTACATTAGAACAAGAACCAATATTTGAGAGAACAGAGGAGATTTCTAGTAATGTTGAACAAGCAATAGCATTACCAGTGGAAGTATCACAACAAATAGAAGAACCGATTCGAAAACAACGAAGTAGGGAGAAAGATCTATTATACAGACCTAAGCATCAATATACAATGATACAAAGATCCCCTG
>JABUQX010121465.1:0-5000 GCA_015478945.1 Trachelipus rathkii
ATTTATATTCATATATATATATATATTATGTTTATTTTGTATATTATATATTTATTTATTTTTATAGTACCGCAGGAAGATATATAAAAAATGAAAAAGATACAAAAATTCGATACAGATTTCCAGGAAAAAGGTTATTAATATTTCCAGTGCTGAAATCAAAATTTTGTTTTAATTATATATATATATATATATATATATATATATATATATATATATATATATATATATATATATATATATATATATATATATATATATATATATATATATATATATATATATATATATATATATATATATATATATATATATATATATATATATTATAATAGTATTATAAATATATTTTTAATATGAAAATAATGTAAGTAAAATACTCTGGAAATAATGAGGACAAAATTTAAAGACACAAACAAAAATTCTTAGAAATTAACAATCGTAGACAGAAAGAATTAGATAGACAGGGAAATAGAAAAACAGAATTCAGATAGATAGATAGATAGATAGATAGATAGATAGATAGATAGATAGATAGATAGATAGATAGATAGATAGATAGATAGATAGATATATTGAGACAGACAGAGAGACAGATGGAATTCAGAAGAACAAGAAAGGTAAATAGATTGAGAGATAGTTATATAGAACTCAGCCAGGTAGATAAATATATTGAGAAAGAGACAAACAGACGGGTAGAAAAAGAAAAGAGAAAGGAAATGGGGAAAATAACATGAATAAAATAGAAATGAATTGATAAATAAAAATAAAAGATGAATAATTATTTTTAATGTAAAATGAAAATGAAAGGAAAGATTATTACGAAACATTTTAAATTATGCGCATTAGAAAATGTGTTTACGAATAATTATATAATATAATGACAATGATGACCATAATGACAATGATAATGATAACTATGATGATAATGATAATTATAATAATAATAATAATAATAATAATAAAATAATAATAATAATAATAATAATAATAATAATAATAATAATAATAATAATAATTATAATAATTATATTAATAATATTTTTTTATATGCCACCTTCCATAGTTATATATCATATCCATATTCTTATATCTCTATACTATATTACACCTGCTGGGTTGATCATGACAGATATTTGTTGCTGGACACAGTCATGTGTTATTTCCTACCATGTTAGAACATTTTATATTATACTGTTCGAAACACTCTATTACTTTAAGCAATTATATTTTTTCTTGGCAAACAAAGTAGCACTTCTTCCATACATGTTAATTATTATTTTAATATATATAAATATAATATACAATTAAATTTTCCTAATACAATAACTTCCACATTAAGTCATTTTATTTCATTTTATTATCTTACTGTTAAATGTATTACATTGGAAATGACATTGTATCAAAATATCCATGTTTACTATACAAAAATAACCCAGAAAAAATGTGCCCATTTTCATCTCATCTCAATCAATGTTATATATGATATATCCCCCCCCTCACCAAAAAATAAAAAATAAAATAAGGGTAAGGCTTTCTCATGGTAAAGATATGCTAAAATTCGAAAACTTTTTGTTGAAGGAGTAAATAAATTAATTTTATTGTAAATTTCATAAGGATAATTTATCAAACTTTCTTTTACTAATTGAAGCATTTATTACAGAAATATGACAAAAATTCAAATATATATTGGTATTTTGATTTATAGTTAATTTTGTATATCTTACTCTATATTTATAACATACTTCTATTTTATAGTTTCTTTATATATTTAAATATATGTTGTGTTCATTTTTTGTTATATTCAAGACTTTATATCTATTATTTTCTTCTCTTTATATTGTCTTCTTCTTATTCTACTATCTCATATCTATATAAATTTGTTAAATATGTTTACATTAGTATTTTTATTAGTATTAGTATTAGTATTATTATTATTTTTCTAAAGTAAATAATAAATACGTATATATATATATATATATATATACTTTATATATATGTATATATATATATATATATATATATATGTAATATATATATAAATATGCATTTATATAAAGTTTAAATATAAGAAACTTTTTTTTTATCCTGATTTTTAAATAGGTAAAGTTGGAATAGTAACAACTTCTTTCTTTCTCTTTATATATATATATATATGTATATATGTATGTATATGAAATAAATATATATATATATATGTATAATATAGCTCTTTATAATATATATATAATATTATGTAATATATATATATATTAATATATATATATATGTATATATAATATAATAATAATAACTAATAATAATAATAATAATATGTATATATATATAATAATATTCCGATATAGCCTTTGTTTATATAGCAAGATTTTTTTTTTTTTTAATTTCAATATATATATATATATATATGTACCATATATATATACTTATATATATATAACATATATATGTATATATGTATATAATAAGAGAGAAGAGAGAGAGAGAGAGAAATTTATAAATAAAATGAGAATGAAAATAAAAATATAATTAAAAATGTATAAATAAATAAATAAAAAAAAAGCAACCCCAAAGAAAAAAAAAGAAAAACAAAGGAATAAAAAAGAGAAACAAAGCGTTAAAAATACGAAAAAAGAAAACAATAGAAAACAAATTAAAAGCCACAAAAATTAAACCCATTAGAGGGACCAATGGTTCAAAAGTGCAAAGAAGAAATTCTTTTTTTCTATTATTTTCATTTCAGTTTTCTCTTAATTCATTTTTCATTTTTCAATACTTATATTTTATTATCAATTTCTTTATTTTTTATTTTATTTTTCATATTTATGTTTGATTTTTTTGTTTTTTTTTAATTTCGTTTATTTTCGATTTTCATTTCAATTATTCCATTATTTTTTCAATTTATAAGATCTTTATTTTCAATTTTCATAATTTTATCTCCTTTTCATTTTTCAATATTTATGCTTTATTTTAAATTCATTTTCACTTTGTTTCTTATTATTCATTTTTAATTAATTTAACTAATTAATTAATAACAATTTATAATTATTTTAATTATTTAAATATACCATTCATTCATTCACCTTTATTTCTCTTATATTTCATATTAAAAATTCATTATTTAATTATTTCATTATCATTCCTTTTTTTATTTTTTTTATTTTTTCATTTTTTATTTTTGTATTGTTTATTAATCATTCATTTTTATATTTTCCATTTTCAGTTTTTTTCAAATTCATTTTTCACTTATTATTCCATTTTTTATTATTTACAATTATTTCATTATTAATATAATTTATTTTTATGATTTGTCATAATTACTTTATTTATTAATTTTATAGTTATAATTATTTTATTAATTTTATTATTATTTATTAAACTTATAATAATTATTGTAAATAATTAATAAAAATTTATGTTTTATATTAAATTGTAATAAATTAACATTATAAATAGTAATTTAGTTATTTATAATTGATTCATTATTATTATTATTTAGTTTATAATTTATTATTATTGTTATTATTATTATTAAATATTATTATTATTATTATTATTATTAGTTTATAATTTATTATTATTATTATTATTATTATTATTATTATTATTATTATTATTTATTATTTATTATTTATTATTTATTATTTATTATTATTATTTATTATTTATTATTTATTATTTATTATTATTATTATTATTATTATTATTATTATTATTATTATTATTATTATTATTATTATTATTATTATTATTATTATTATTATTATTATTATTATTATTATTATTATTATTATTGTGTGTGTGTGTGTGTGTGTGTGTGTATTATTATTATTATTATTATTATTATTATTATTATTATTATTATTTGTTCACTTATTTATTAGTTATTTATCTTACTTACAACTTACAATCGCTTCTAGAAATGGTCAAGAGTCTGCAGCTGGGCCAACGCTCTTCTCCATCTTCCAATATCCTCCAGGACTCCTTCTTCTCTCAGCTCCCGCATTGACTGCATTCCATGTCTTCTTAATGAGTTCTCCACCGAACTCTCCCATATCTTCCTAGGTCTTCCTCTTGGTCTTCTTCCCCCTAGTCTCCAGTCCCATTTCCTCTTGGAAACTTGCTCATCTTGCATCCTCTCCAGGTGTCCCCACCACCTTAATCTTGCTGCATCCATCATATTTAATATAGCCTTCACTCCAACCTCCTCCCTTATTCTTTCGTTTCTTTGTCTGTCTCTTCTAGTCTTTCCCACTATCGTTCTCAAAACGTACATATCCACCGACTGTATTCTATTATCCTCTCTTGTGGTCGTACTCCATGACTCTATGCCCCATATAGGAAAATCGGTGTTAACAACCATCCGGATATCACCCTTTTCACCTCCATACTCATTTGTCTCTATCTTTCAGTGTGGGGTAATACTTTTCATACAGCTCCCCCATACTGAGCTATACTATTTGATATCTCCTCTACATTTCCACCTTCTCTTCCAAATACTCCACCCAAGTATTTACATTTCTCCGCCATCTTTATCTCTGTCCCTTACACATCCAATCTCAGCTCTCCCCCTCCTTCTTCTCTACTGACCATCATGATCTCCATCTTTTCCGTGTTCATAGTCAGACCTGCCTCTCAAAGCCCATTCCCAAGACATGTCACCACCTCTCTCAGCTTATCTCCCTCTTCGCTCAAGCACGCCATTTCATCCGCGTATGCCAGAATATCACCGTTTAAATCAATTATATTCTCTCTCACCTTCTTTAGCACTACATCCAGGTATGCTACAAACAAAATTGGCGACAAGACGCTTCCCTGTTTGACTCCCGTTCTCACCTCAAACCATTCCTTATTCTCACATTCTGTTCTTACATTACTATTATTATACAAACTCTCCAGGGCTCCTCTCACCTTTTTATCCACTGTATATTCTCTCTCTAGCACTCTCCACAGTCTCTCTCTAGGCACTGAATCAAAAGCTTTTCTCAGATCTATGAAAACTA
>JABUQX010121465.1:25000-32724 GCA_015478945.1 Trachelipus rathkii
AAGATCGCATGCTGTGGCAGTCTTGGGCTGCTCTTCCCTTTCTTATATATATATATATAACCTTATATATATATATATATATATATATATATATATATATATATATATACTGCTCTCTGCTCTTATATATATATACTGTACTGCTGCTCTTCTTCTATAATATCATGCTATGCTATGTGTGTGTGTGTTGATGTATTGATGATGATGATGTGATGTGTGTGTGTGTGTGTGTGATGTGTGTGTGTGTGTGTGTGTGTGTGTGTGTGTGTGTGTGTGTGTGTGTGTGTGTGTGTGTGTGTGTGTGTGTGTGTGTGTGTGTAGGTGTGTGTGTGTGTGTGTGTGTTAGTGTGTGTGTGTGTGTGTGTGTGTGTGTGTGTGTGTGGAGTTTTTGATCACATATTATATATATATATATATATATTTGTGTGTGTTGTGAAAATGGTGATTCTTGAATGGACCGGAATAGGAAATGTAAAATAGTCGGAATCGAACACGATACCGGATACAGATTATCTAGCAACCTATTCCACAATAAAAAAAATCAATATCAAGGAAAGTGACATTTATTTTTATTTTGGTGCTGATAAATAAATCTTGCATTAATGGATGCGTAAATTTTATTAAATTATAAGCAAAGGAAAGTTTTTAATAAATATATATAAAAAAACCAAGTTTTGTATCGTCAAGCCTGAAATTTTTTTGTAGCATCAATTGTAGTCACGATAGACGACAATAGTTGATTTTCTCGATAGTTGAAGAATTGCCAAAACTGACAAAATTGCCAAAACTGAATTGACAAAATTGACAAAAATAACTACAATGGCTGGCTGATTAAGAGATTGAAGATCATACATTATAAAGATAGAATTTTAATTCTCAAATTGTTTTCACAGAATTATACACATTCACCAATGATGATAATTTACTTGTGTTTGATACATAATATAAGCAGGCATCTCTTTAGTTAGTATTGTTTCCATAAATCATATACAATGATGGTAAACTCTAATATCTAGTTTTTGTATAGATTATAAAGTAGTTTATCCATAAATTATACATTCAACGATGATAAACTCATCTCCAGTGTTTCTATATCACAAATTACTAATTTGTTGTTGTATAAATTATTACCAGAAATTTTTAACATTTTGATAAACTATAATAATTGACAAACCAGTAGCATGTGGAATCTTCTGATAGATTTTTGTTGAATGTGATAGTTGCAAAAAATAATCCACCAAAAACAAACAAATAAACAGCGTCTTTTGGGGAAAAAGATTCTGGCCTTTAGTTGTCAAACTACATAGACTTTTTGTTTTTTGATCAAATCCCCTTTTGGATATCTGCATTTGGCCCTCTGGTTCAGGATTATGACATATGAGCACATTTAAATGTAAAAGAGTAAAATCATGTATAACCAGTCATATCACACTAATTGAGATAGATCTAAAAACAGAACTTACAGACCAGTTAATTTTATATTAACTATGGAAAATTTTTAGCTTTGTTTGTGGCTTTTCTAAAGGGCAGTGATGCATTTTGTTTTTTCTTCATTTATTTCTTAGAGACTATCCTGTGATTTTTATACGAAATCGGCGGAGAAGACGCTCTGCGCTACTATTACCCTAATATTTAGTGTTTTAATAAATAATATATAAATTGACGATAAATTCTAATTTTCATTTTTTTCATGTGTCACATTCACTGAAGATAAACTCTTAATTTACATGAGTTATACATACACTGATGATAAACTCTAATAATGAGTGTTTAAATAAATCACAAGAGTGTCGTTGATCGTCGATGAACTTGTTGGAATTCGAAAGTTTCCAGAACTCATAGTCAATCATATGGTTGGCCAGGCACCGCACCGCACCGCACCGCAAAACACCACACCGCACCGCACAGCACAATGACACTGAAATTGTGTATCGTACCGCACAGCACCGTACTAGCCAACTTTAGTCACGCATTTAATTTCCTTCATTTCAGAAACCTCAAAATCTTTTTTCTAGAATCGCTTAAAAGACGTTTTTTAAAACGCGGCGTTTCTGCTGCAGTTAAATGAATGTCTTTAAAGGGCTCAAATGGATAGAACAATGTACTACCCATTGATCTATTCACCTGGCGTTTGACTCGCGTTTCCGACGCGTTTCCGACGCGTTTCCGACGCGTTTTCGACGCTTAAATCAAAATTGCCATACACTCCCAATTATAATATCAATTATTATAATTTATAAAAAATCAACACAATTATTAAATTATAAGCAAATAGTAAATAATTATTAATTATTATTTAATATTAATTATTATTTTCCTTAAAAATATTAAAGAAAAATAAATTAAATGTTTAAATGATAAAAATAATCACATTAAATAATTAGAACTTAGTAGTTGTCGAAACAATTACAAACTCACCATTGAAATTATGGAGACAATAATTGTCTCTAATAATAATAATAATAATAATAATATATATAATATATGTATATATATAATAATATAATATATGTAATAATAATCACATTAAATAATAATATAAAATTTAATATATGTCGAAACAATTAAAAACACTCCATTAAATTATGAGACAATGAATTGCTCTAATATATATATATAAAATATCTTTATAATATATGTAACTGTAATAACCTTGTAATAGTAGCCAATAATAATAACAACAACAATAATATGTAATAATATGTAATAATATGTAATAATATGTATATATATATAACATATATATAACTTCCCTTTCTTTATGCTCTTTACTACTCTTTATAACATATATATGCATATATATATAAACATATATATAAATCAACATTAAATATATAGACATGAATTTCTCTAATAATATATATATAATATATATATATATCTAATAATAATAATATATATATAATAATATAATAATATATATATATATAAATCGTTAGGGATCCTAAAGAAGCTAAATAGCAACATTTAGGGAATAATTTCAATTTGTTCTTATAAATTTTCAAAATGTTTCTAAAACCCCCCCCTCTCTCTCTCTCTCTCTCTCTCTCTCTCTCTCTCTCTCTCTCTCTCTCTCTGCCTCTCTCTCTCTCTCTCTCTCTCTCTCTCTCTCTCTCTCTCTCTCTCTCTCTCTCTCTCTCTCTCAAACCTGCCCTACAAAAATACATTTACAGGTATCAATAAAGTAGATAAACAAATTAATGATCTTACCATATCAATCTTCTTAGTTTACTTTCTCGATTTACAAATGATGCATTTAATTATATATATATATATATATATATATATATATATATATATATATATATATATATATATATATATATATAATAACTATCTTCTTTAACTATAATAACATATATATATATATATATATATATATAATACACACTATATATATATATAAATATATAAATATATATATATATATATATATATATATATATACTATATATTGTATATATATATATATATATATATATATATATATATATATATATATATATATATATATATATATATATATATTATATATATATAATATATATATATATATATATATGCTTTATATATATATATATAACAATAATAATAATAACAATAATATATATATAACTATATATATACTAATAATAATATAATAATAATAATAATAATATATATATATAATATCAGTGGCATGACTCATTGATAAATGGATGGGTTGCGATTTCGCATTATGTATATATATATATATATATAAATATATATATATATATATAATATATATATATGTAGCAGCAATAACCAACCTTAACCAATAATTATATATATATATATACTCTCCATATATATATATATATGTAACAACTATATATATATATATATATATCTTTGCTCTATATCGCACATTTTATACAAAAGGTTAGCCGCCTATGACATTATTCTACTTCGTACGGTAGCACAATTACATAAAAAAAGTTACCTGTTACGAATGATTTAAAATAAAATATAAAAATAATAAATTACTTACTTTATAATTAAATTGTAGGTTTTTATAATTTGTAGCTAAAGTCCATTCTTCTCGCTTTTTGACTTGCAAATAAGTCAATCACAAGATTGTCAAAAGATGGATTCTGGACAATATCTCTTTCTGTTGCAAGCGCAACGAGGGCATTCAGTCTTTCTTGCCCCATTGTATTCCGAATAACGGTTTTTATTCTTTTTAATCTAGAAAAGCATCTTTCAGCTTCAACAGATGCCATTGGAGTAGTTATTAAAATTTTTAGCAACTTTAATGTTTCTTCAAAAGTCTGATCCATTCCATTTTCAATAATGTACTTATAAGAATCAAGAGCTCCTTTCAGGGAATAAAAATCTTCTCTAGAATATATAACTTGAAGTTCAGATTTGAGTCTCAAGATGTTAAAAAATGGATAAACAGTTACAGTCTTTTCAAATGCAACTGTGGGAAATGAGGTTCTATATAATTTAAAGTGTTCACGCTCGAAAAGTTGAGCTGATAGTAAATGATCACTAAACGAAAACCTCTCCTTAGACTGAGATATTATTATGTCACACACTTTATACGCAGCAGCTTTTTTAATTTCGTAGTAATTGGAAGCATTTAACGATCTTCTCTTCACCTCACAAACATCATACGTTCCCTCAATTTCTTCCATTATGGTGGTCATACTGTTTCTAATCTTTCCTAATTCTAATTGTAGTTCACTCACAGCTTGTTTTATGAGAATTACGTCTGCATTTCTTGATTGAATTTTATTATAGAAACAATCTACGTGCGGCATTATATGGCGGAAAACAGTGAGCCAAAATACAAAAGTAGGATCAGTCAATAACCTTTGCAAACCTCCTGCTTGATCTCGTGTTCCTGGTTGTTTGCTTTCATTTAGAATTTTTTCAAAGCACTCTAACAATAGCTCTCTATGTTCAAAAACCATGTTTACAGTTCGGATGTTAAAATTCCATCTTGTTTTAACAGTTTTTGGCAACCGTTTCCCAATAATTTCATCTAATACAGAGCATCTCTGAGGAGATTGTGAAAAAAAGGTTGGAATTAGTGACATATTTCTAAAGAATTCTCCAACTTCTGGAATTTGAGAAACTGACTGAGTCATTATCAAATTAATTTGATGCGCATAACAGTGTACATAATGTGCATTTGGATAAACGTCTTTTATAAATACGTTTACACCACTGACGTGTCCACTCATAACTGCGGCACCATCATAACTTTGAGCAATCAATTTTTCTGGACAGTTCGGTAAAATGGATTTTAATTGATCAGAAATAACGCTAGCTATTGATTCTGCCCTGTGAGAAGCTGGGTTAAAAAGTCCCCAAAATCTTTCTTTTATATTCCCGTCATATTCATAGCGCAAAATGAGAGCTAATTGAAATTCGTTTGATATATCAGAGGTTTCATCTGCGATTATGCCTATAAAGCTAGCTTGTGAAATCTCTTTTAATATGTGCATCCTACATATTTCCCAAGAGCAAGAAAGTAAATCATTTTGTATAGTCATTGAAGTTCCTTTGAAAACGTTAGAACTTTTTAAGTGATCTCTTAAAGTTGGATCTAATTCAGCACTGTATTCTATTAATGATTTAAAAACACCAGGATTCATAGAATCAGAACTTTCGTCATGACCCCTTAAGGGGAGTTCAAGATTTGCACAAAATTTGATGGCTTTGATAATTCTTAGTAAAATGTATCTATTTTTAGTAACTTGCTGATTGTGGCATTCAATCGCTTGTTTGTAAGCAGAATCAATATTTTCTTTTATATTTACTTTTCCTAATACTGCTAAATTAGCCTCATTGTTTATATGACTTACAGAAGCTTCATGTTTACCTATTTTGACTGATAGATGGGCTAAATCAGTCACTCCAATTCTAGCCCAAGAATCATCTCCTTCAAATAGCAAACATGGGAAGCAAAATAGAGCATTTTTCTCTGAGGAGCCGCAGAGCCATTTGTGTCTCTTATATAAATCCACGTTAAATTTTCGAGAGTACGGTTTTTTGCTCTTGTATGATGTCTGAGTTAATTTTATATTTGGCATAGGCCTACCAAGCTCTTTTATATTTAATTTTTCTTCAAGAGAAAATCTTGAAAACTTATTATTTAATATATTTAATACACTATTCATTTTGAAATTATTATACTAACATGTAAAAAATATATAAAACAATTAAAAACTCAAACACAAACTCACTCCAAATGATTGCACGTTAACTGACATAAAAAATAAATTATTATGGGATTCGATGTGTCGCTACTATGAAATCAATGTAAAAATTAACAAGACAAATATATATATATATATATATATATATAATAATAATAATAATAAAATAATAAAAATATATATATATATATATATATATATATATATATATATATATATATATATATATAAATAAAAATAATAATAATATAAAAATAATAATAATAATAATAATAATAATAATAATAATAATAATAATAATAATAATAATCAGTGTACGACAACTTACGCTGAGGCGATCTTAAGAATCGCTCCAAAGTAAGTATTTTATAATCTCTTCTATATCGCTGCCAGACGTATAATTTTCACATAACTATTGGAGCTATCAGGAGCGATGAATGATTTCGCTCGCCAACTCATATTCTTATATAAATAGAATTTCAAAAACTACGTACAACTGAGACAAGTATGTTTATTCAATTTCTTCTTATTAGATGAAATTTTCTTACGTTTCTGCCTTATTACAAGAGTTTTTAAAATTTCCATTCAATTATTTATTAAAAACATGATCTTTTAATTAAGTGTTATAATTCAGAATTTATGTTTAATTAGTGAGGAGGAGCGATCGCTCTATCGCTCATATACACGAGTCGCCACTGTATATATATATATATATATATATATATATATATATATATATATATATATATATATATATATATATATATATATATATATATATATATATATATAGGCTATAACATTGATGTAATAATATATGTATATATATATATATATATAATAATAATATAATAAGAATAAGAATAATATATATGCAATGCACACACACACACACATATATACGTAGATGTAATAATATTAATAATCATGCGTTATAATAATAATAATAATAATATGTAATATATATATATATATGTAATATATATATATATATTTCAATAATAATAATAATAACCAATAATAATATATATAATAATATAACAATACTTGTATTATAATTTTAAAATCTTGATATAAATGTTAAATATAATAATAATAATAATAATAATAATAATAATATAATAATAATAATAATAATATGTGTATGTGAATAACAATAATAGTAATAATAATATATATAATCATCGCAAATTTAAATTCACAATGAAGCACTATTAGAAAAATTAACACTAAGAAGTTGTTTCAGTTTATTAATTAATTAACAAATTTGTAATTGTCAGTTTTATTTTCTTTAAAGTAAACAACTGTTTCTCTCTCTCTCTCTCTCTCTCTCTCTCTCTCTCTCTCTCCTCTCTCTCTCTCTCTCTCTCTCTCTCTCTCTCTCTCTCTCTCTCTCTCTCTCTCTCTCTCTCACACAACTCTCTTTCTCTTCTTATCTATCACTACCTATCTATCTATCTATCTATCTCTCGAAATGACATATATAAAAAAAAACTTTCTACACGATATCACATAAAAATATATATATATATA
>JABUQX010121466.1:0-21927 GCA_015478945.1 Trachelipus rathkii
GCTCTGAGATTACCGGAGCTGAGTGAGGTAAAGCCTCCATAAAGTTTCAGTAATCGTCACGGTAGTTAAAGCTCACATTGTATATACCTATTTACGGTAAGATATAATATCATAACCTCATAGTGAGTATTAATTATATTGTACTATCGATCACTTTTCTGGAGACATTAGGGTTAATTTAATATATAATTACATACAATTAAATATTTTAATATGCCCTCAGTATTCGTTTGGGTTTTTATTTCAGTGATATATATATGTATATATTACAATTCTATAAAATATACTTGTAGTAGTTATATATATAGTAGTTCTATAATCACATTATATATTATTTTATATACTATTCATAATTATTCATGAATAATTATTAATATACGGATATAATATTAATATTGAGAATATATATTAATACGAGGGTATATATAATTCGTAACAGTTACTATTGATAATTATACATATTAAAACAAATTCTATACAACGTATATATATATCATATACTAATATATATAATATAGTATAATATTAATTCAAAACGTAATCAGGGTGAGGTACTATACATATAATATATATTAATAACATTTTATTTCAATATTATTAAATATCTATATATATAAATATAATATATTAATATTATATAGTATATAGTGGACTTGTAGAGAGTCCTACATTTATAACTACTACTATTATAGTATATTAATTCAACTACTTAATTAAATATCTAGTACCTATATATTTGATCATATCTATAATATATAATATATAATAGCTTATATACTTGATAACACTATACCTAATAATATGTATATATAAATAATATATATATTCTTTACTATATAATTTACTTACACTATATTGTATAAATATACCTATCAAAATATCAGATTCATCCATAACCCATTCCTACTTACTACTTTATTTATAATATATAATATATGGAGGGTACTATGAGTACTTTAACTATATTAAGTTACTTTTGAGAAGTACTTAACCCTAATCAAGGTTTATAAATATATATTAAATTATATATATACTACTAATAATCTATACTATTATTATTAATTAATATATATATAACTCCTATTATAATATCCACTATATTTATAAATAATATATATATATCATTAATAAACATTATCATATACTATATATACCCTCACCATATAATTATATAATAATATATATATATAATATATAACATACAGTACTATAACTTTACTATAGCAGTATGATACTATTCGGACTATTGTTTATATTAATATAATATAATATATTAGAATATATTAGCTACCAAATTCAAGGAAATGAAAGTCTCGCTCATATATGATTTACTATCACCTGCGATGTATTAACTATTATGCCACTAATATATATTATATATATCTAATATATATGTATAACTACTACTATATATAAATAACACATTTTAATAATCTTCGAAAATTTTTCAATATATATATCTACAATATATTACTATTATTCTATATATATACCTCTATATTATCCGCATATTATATATATTATATCTATAATATATATATATATATATATATATATATATATATAATATATATATATATATTAATATATATATATATATATATAGTATATCTGTGTCTATATATACTTAGTATAATATTATATATATATATGTATATATATATATCTATTATATATATATATATATATATATATATAATAATACTATATATATATATATAGATATATATATATTATATATATATATACCTATATAAATTCCGTACTATACCTATTAATTTATATATCCGTATACGGGCCGAGGTAACTGGGCGTATATCTTAGTATATTTATCCTACTATATATACTATATATACTATATATTATATATATATATTATTATATATACTTTATATATATATATATATTATATATTTAGCAGCGACATGCCGAGAGATGAGAAATGATAATGAGTGGTTTATTATATTTTGATTTACTTCTGGACTTCCACTGTATTGCACAACCTATATTCTAACCATTTGAAAATTTCCAATAAGCCTAAGTCAATTCGTAAAAATTTAGATTTAAAGCTTAAATTTTTTTTTACTGAAACTTAAATCAATCTAACGATTCCAATATCAAGGCGCTGGGGCGCTGCTGGGCGCTATTTTAATAAATTGGGACCCTAATCACAGCGCAAACCCTTATATGCTTATATTAGAAAACACGCTTAACAGAATCCACCCAGTAGATATCACTTTAGATACTTCATAATAAATTAATATGAAAAGCCGTATTATTACTAACCTCCAAGCCCTCCCTTCATGGGATCCACTACAAAACTCATTTCTCCATTAACTCAACATTGTTGTTAATAAGTGGGAGAGCTACTGGTCATCCATGAGAGGCAAGCTACAATATTGTTAAGCCGAGCGATAGTAGCCTGACTCAAGCCTTTGTCGTTTTCTCCCCCTCCAATGCACTCTGGTTTGAGTCACATGATTTTAAATGAAATTATGAATTAAATAAGTCCCCGTATAAGAGATGATCAAGTTAGCGATTAAAAAAATCAATTATGTTTAATTTAGGGTTTTAATCTATTAATTCCATTACTTAACATGTTAATTAACTAGCATCCTAATTTTATTATTGATTTCTTCTTGATAATTTTTCGCTGTCACTGATTTAAAAGTGGGATTCATTGTAAAAAAAATCTGCGCTTCTACTGAGTTCTCTGTTCTCTGTCCAGGTTACCCCATTCCCAAAGTTAGAAGAATATGGAGTACTTAACTCATTCTTTTTTTTTAACTCAGAGAAGTAACAATTGCCACTACGATGTCTTCCTATTAAAAAAAGGGAAAATCGAGTGAAACTTATTATTTTGTATCTTAAAGCTAGCGTTCGAACGAAATCATTATATATATTATCTTATATAATTATATTATATATATACTATATATATATATATATATATATATATATTATATATATATTATATATAATATATTCTATAATATATATGCTGACTTTTTAATCTTTTTCCTTCTTGGGCTCACTATGAGGGGAAGGATGGCGTTGTCTGACCTAACTCCTGCCTACCACCCCAAAAGCCGCCACTGATAATATATATATACAAATTTAAATAAGCTTCATTATATATATATATATAATGATGATAGATATAGTATACTATATATATAGTATATATAATACCTACTTTTATATATATATATACTTATATTCTCTGCTGCATTATTATATATGGACCTACTAATAATATATATATATACTATATAACGTTATATGGCCTGATCGCAGTGAAACATTAGATACTGGTGATGATGACGAGGGCACAGCCAGATTCGTCAGGACTAGCGCATTCATCATGAATCCAATGATAAAGACTAATTCCAAACATCCCAATGTGATAATATATGAAAATATCCTGTGAAAAATAAAGCGAATTCACACCTTCTCTCTATCTTGCTGTTTGGTCTTTAAGTACCCTTGATAGAACCTTCTCCCCTCCCACCCTTGACTTTCCTTCACCTTTCTCGTTCTTTCGTCCTGTCCTTCGCAGGCTATAATGTTTTCGTCATCTACTCTCTTAGATAGGGCTGGTACCATACCCTAGGTGAAAATGACAAATAAGTTTTTTTTATCGTAAACACCGAAGAATCACAACCCTCTTACCAACCCTCGTCCTTCTAAGCACTCCACCTTTTCTAATTCTTCGCTGTCTTTCTCTCTTTTCATTACAATAAATCTCCCTTAAAAGAACATTGTTCGTTTCCTACAAAATAGAATTTTTTAAAAGATTTCTGTTTACAATCATCAGCGTCTTTGATTTCGACTTTGGCCGGCCTTTCGGGCGTTCCTCTCTTATCAAGCACCATACCGTGTTACTTAAATCCTCACGGACAAACTAATAAATTTTTTCTTCGTTGGTGGTTCAGGTGTATTCACTCATCTATGTTCATACCGACAGCACTCTATGCTATCAACATATAAACAAGGGGTGTAGTTTGACAGTTTATAAATGACTCACTATTACTACGCTCCAGATGAGGACTGGCTCTTCCTTTATCTTGTATCTTAGTTTACATACCGAGCTTGATAGGGTCAGTCAAGGGACATAAGGGCTATAAATATGGTTTTATAATTATATACCAACAAGTAATTTATTATATATAATATAATACTAAACTATTACCTCTATATAATATAATGATATAATGATATATATATTATATATATATATATCTCATAAATATATATATATTATATTCTAATAATTTATATATATACTATATATATAAATATATATATCTATATATAATATAAATATAATATATATATTAAGTGCGGCCGGCGTGTTTAGTTATATTCTTTGTATATTTCTGTGGCTTATAATGTATCCACAGTTGTGAGTGCTCTGAGGAAGGCTTTTCACACCGCGTACTTCCAACCTTTTAGTCGCCCTCGTAGCACTAGGGGTGCGTTGTCTTGGCTACAATATGAGTTTTATTTTGATATGTAGTAATGTTAATACGTTAACTATATATCCGGCTTATGATATATTATCTTGCTGACCTTATTCTTATTACTCATATTTCATTTATTTATATACTTAGCCATACTAATATATATATACTATAATTATATCTTGTTATGTGGAAGTTTCCACTATCTCATCTTCTGTGTTGCTGTAAATTTAAATCATTCCACCGAGGTAATATCATAAACAAAAGCTGCGTCTGTATGCTCATTGCGTTAAATATATTTATATATATATATAATCATTAGTTTTTGGACTTGTGAGGCCGTGAAAACAATAACCCTCATACTTGATTAAGGCTTTGCCTCGTGAGTATGAGTAGGTAGTAATACAACGTAAAAAAATATAATAAATAATTATATTATTACTATTATATATATATTATATATAGTAATATATATATAAAATTATCTATAAATTATAATATAATAATATATATATAAATACTATAATTATATATATATATAGTTATATAATAATATATATTAATGTATATTTTCTTATATATAAGAATATATATTAAATGTGATCACTAATATATATATATATATATATTATATATTTAATATTTAATATAATATATATATATATTATATATATTAATATATAATTTAATAATTATATTATATATAATATATATATATATACATATTATAATAATAATAATATATATAAACTAAGTATATAATTATAATATATATATAAAATAATAATATATATATATAATATATAATAATATCTAGATATATATTATATATATTATAATATAATAATATTATATATTAATATAATATATAAATTTATTATATTATTAATTATATATATATATATTATTAATATATATTATATTATTTATTATATATTAATAGTTTATTATTGATATTTAATATAATATATTAATCTATATAAATAACGTATTAATATATAATTATATATATAATATTATAATATATAATATATATATTAATATAATATATAAATATATATAATAATATATATAATATATTATAATATTATAATAAATGGTTATAAGGTGTGGAGTGGGAAACAACCTACTGAGTTACTTTTAATATCTTCCTACAAATTCACTCATATAATAATATTAGAATACTAGAAAAGATGTTGCAAAGATCACAAGAAGACCGGGCCTACGGAGAAAAGAACGACTCGCGCCTACTAGAATTTACTCTTTAATTTTTGAAGTAAACTGACACTGACAGGGCAATCCGACTTGGTAAGATTGACGCGCCTGTGCTGAGCGAAGACTTAGTGAATACACTAAGCAACTATTGCGCCATACCTACATTTTGTAATATATCACATAATGACGCCTAATTTCGCCTTGAGGCCACTTTTTAGCGTCGGTAGAATGGGCGAGAGGCACGTGTTGCGCCACGGGACTTGGAATGGGACAATAGGAAGAATAATTGGCTGTGTTGTTGTGGTTGTGGTCGGGGTTAGTACACGAAGTGGACAAGAGATACCAGCACCGATGATGTAATATACATGGAGGAGAGAGGTAAGAGAGAGGAAGGGTCACGGATGGTTGTGCCTGAGAAATATTATATTGACGAAACTTATAGACAAGATAATTGGAAAAAATTTTGTTAGTAGAGAAATTGCGAATCTTTACGCGAGAGATGGCGAGTAGTAGAAACATGAGATCATTTAATCACATGGTACGCCGCGAGGCACTCAGGCTAATGACACTAGAGTGGAAAAGAGAAAAGCATCAGGAAACAGAAGTACAACCTGAGCGTGAGTATGTATAAACAAGAAATATTAATATATTTGGTTTGTATTAAATTACTCAAGAGTTGCACCACCCAGTAGAGAGGAGAGGAAATGTATAGTGATCTGGAATAGGAGCACAGGAGATAACCGAATGCATGGGGAAGTAGCTGATGCGACTTTGCAGAAACTGAAGAAAACACAAAGTGCAATGTCCAACGAAATTATTTTCTCAAACATGGACGAAAATAGCACAAGATGGCGTGGTATCTAGGCTGGAAGTGCGGAGGAACAGAGATAAACACGGTGAGAGAGTATGGAGTTGACACACGAAGCTCTAGCTAGCGATAGAGAGGAGTTGAAAGTTATGTGAAAAGCTTACCCACTTATTTCATAATATTGAGACCTATTCTGATAGATATTGGGTAACCTGAATTGGAATAAAAGAAGAAAGACTAAGCAAGATAACAAAAGAAGTGCTGTCTGGAAAAGCCGAGGTGATGTGTGGCGAGATTTAATGAAAAAATCACACACAAGAATTCGAAAGGGACAGAAGACAAGAAACGAAGAGGAGAGTGGGAGACGCTTTAAGAAGAATAATGAGTACCGAAAGAAGCGAAAGTACTGGGCAAGAAAAAATCCAGGGTGAGGAAAAAGAAGACGGAAGGTGGAATCAGGAATGTTAACCCCGACCAGTGAAATTAAAAACAAGAGTATAGAGAAATGGAGTGACAGATGCAGTAAGGAGAGAAAGGATAGAAAGTGAAAAATAGTAACGGGAAAGGGACATCATGGCAGTAGATTGTAAATAAGAAGAAGAAATTGGAATTACCTGTGAAGAGAATAGGAAGGAGTGGGGAAAGGAGATACGACACGAGGGCACGGGTGGAAAACGATTTTATAGTGAGCGGCCAAGAGGAAGAGAGTGAGGAAAATTGGAGCGAGTATTGAGATTATTGAACGGTAGAGAAGGGGAGGGATGGGAACATACCCTCTGAGGTAAACAACGGCATGAGGAAATTAGAATGATAAGTGAGAATTGCGGAATGAAAGAAGAATTAAGAAGTAATAAAGTGGATAACCAGGGATACATGGACTAATAACGAACTAATTCAAAACAGGAAGAAATAGCTAATGTTGACAAGATTTTTAAACCAAGTATGGAAAAAAGAAAGAAAAATACCACAAATGGAGGAAAGCCATTTTCAAGAAGAATTTGAGATTAAATGAATGATGATTTAACGGTTATTCCGAGGAGTTGGTGGTGATAAAATATATGAAAGAGATCTTGGAAAAATGAGAATGGAAGGACGGAGGAGACAAAGATGTATAATGCAGACGGTTCAACCAGGGAACAGTACAAAGAAACATTTTACATGAAATATGATAGCGAGAAAATCATCAGTGGACCTTCAGGACTAGTCAGCAATACTTTAGACTGGTTAAATCTGGTTCAATAAATAGGAAGAGAACTAATTGGAAGGTATAAAAATCGCTGATGTATCACCTACTACAGAATAATTATTTATCCGCATTAAAAGTATTTCTATTCGATTAATACTTAACTATAGGCCATAAGTTGTATTTGAAAGTGAAATACCAGGTGAAGATATAATACCGCGGATGTATACTGTCAAATGCTATTATTGTACACTTTACTATTGACAGTTGCCTTTAAATAAAATATGCATAAGGAGAATATGGAACACACTCATTTTGAGTAATAATGCGAATCAGGCAGTGTAACTTCAAGGAACTTCAAGACATGCAAGAAGTTGGAAATAAAAGGGCATGAGGTCTTGATATGGGTTATATATAGCATGTAGAATTATAAGAGAGAGAAACGAAAATAAATGAGAATTATGAGCAATAGTACTATCAGAGATAGAGAAGATTATTATGATAATGAATAAGATAGATATTAAGGCTTAAGCAATGAATAATTTAAAAAATTTGGTCGTAGTGAGGCTATTATGATGATCAGGAGACATAATGTAACGAGTTAAAGGGATAATTTGGACTGCACAAAATATGTCGCCCTTGTATTAATGGTGCTCAGATTCTGGATAATAAGAAAGGGATCAGATTTTTGAAGTTTGTGTCAATCCAATAATTAATATATATTATCTAAATCAATCACTCAGATGACTCATGAGATATTTGATTTTTTAGTATGGATGAAAGCTGATCAAGAATCGATAAGAGCAGAATAGAAGCACGGGTATATTAGAGGGAATTAGATTATAGAAGAGTATCTGAGAACAGACGTGAGCGGGCAGCTTGTTGTAGGAGAGAGATGGAGTGGAACCTGTTTGGAATAGGTAAAGCGTAAATAATATCTTCATTCCTGTTGAACATAAAATTCCTGTCAGTTGTATAAAAGTAGAGTAAAAATGATTTGATGAGAAATTTGAATACTATCCTGGAGAGATGCTGCAGATATTGTATGGTTCTGGATGAATCACAACTGAGGTGTAATAACTAAACACTAGAAACGCATTAGAATAATATGAGAGGATTTACGGTTAAGTCCATGGAGTATCGTACAAAGTAAGGCAGTTAGTAGAGGAAGTGAGGAGAAAGAACTATTTGAAGATAGAATTAATGGAGAGCGAGGAGTGCACCTGAAAGGCAAACCTAAACTGATGAAGGTGTAATATATTTACCAAAGTCTGGTGTATAATATTATTATTAATAAAGAAAGACTACAATTATAATAGGTTTGCTACAAATAACTATAAATCGTCTTTTATATTACTAAAAGTTCAATAACTTTTAAGGGTAATAAAACATTATAGTAACTTTGTTCCTTGTATATCTAATTAAAAGTAGCGCGGCTATATAATAGGCCGCTAAGATATCTACTTACTTTCTTCTTGTTCACACAAAATTGGCTGTGAGCCTTGTGCTATGTTATTTTGTCCTGTCTTCAGGTCTATTGACTATCTTCTAACCATTATCAAAAATACCTCTCGTCTACATCAGCAGCAAACATAAGTTTGACCTTCCAGACCCTTCAGTTTGACCCATTGGTAATTATAACAACATATCATAATATTCTTAGTTTAGGGATCGCGAAAATCACCATAAGAGCCGTCAACTTCTTTCATACAATCGCCCAGCATTTCCTGATCGTTGATTTTGGTATATGGGAGCCGATCTTTACCACCGCAGAAAAATTATCTAGCGGATCAAATCCTGTCTCCACGCCTATCTCCACTTATATCAGCATGGAGAGTCAAAAGAATTCATCACTATAACTATTCTCTCAGAGTAACTCTACATCACTAAAAAATCTACTTTTTAAAACTCGAATTCTTGCTATATCAAGCCCTCTATAATATAGTTTTCTGGGTTTTATAAGAACGTTATTATAGGAGGCACGATCCAGACTCAAACGTTATTCAGCTGCGATTGTAAGCGGTGATATTACGTACCAGAACTAATTTAAAGTATTAAGTTATATTTTAAATAATTGTCGATACATCAATAGACATAAAATTATATATAATATATATAAGTATTACTTATTTATCGAGGTATGGCCATGAAGATATTTAAATCATAAAAAATTGTAACATATGACATAAGTATTGCCGCTCACTATTATATATATATATATATATAAATATAATATATGCTCATCTGTAATTTCGTAGTTGCCGGTAATTCCTTATAAGTAGCCGACTATTAGCGTTTTTTAGGTTTGGGTAGTAAACTCGAATCCTAAAACATTTTACAGCACACAGACCTTGAAAATACCCCCAATAAATTCATTTGGAGATGGAAAAGAAAATTTATTTTACAGAAAATTGCCTTCAAAGTGTTTGACGGTAGTTTTTAAATCTTGTTATTAGTTTCTTTTATTCTCTTTTAAAATACTTTAAAATCTTTTCATGTTTTTTTTAAGATTTTAATATATTATTTTATTATATCCTTATTATATATAATATATATATATATATATTTTATATATAAATATATATATATATATTATCTATAATATAATATATATACTATATATATATATAATATACATATATATTATAATATATATATTATATAATTATTTATATATCTATATAATATTATATTATATTAGATATCATATTTATATATTATATAATTATATATTATATTAATTTTTATAATATATATATTATTTATCTTATATATTATTATAATTATTATTATTAATTATTGTGAAAGCTAATCTTATAACTTTATAAAAAAAAATTTAGTAGTATATATTTGAATAGTAATGCATATTAAATTATTAAGGTAATACTTGAGTTATATTAAATTAAAGTATATATTTTTTAAGATATTTGAGTGTACATATAGTAATTTCATGCATATTTATTATATTACTGATTTACATATCTATAATTTTAGCATAAGCTTTAAATATATATAATCTATATATGGAGTTAAGCATAGATATGAGAATAAACAATATGAAAAAAATATTATATCAATTTAAAACAATTAGAATTAATGATCGTATTTAGTAAGTTGACTAAAATACAAACGATAGGCCGATAGACTACTTCGGTCCATTTTCATCTAGCATTGGGAGCAATATAAAATAGCTGATAGTTGCAAAGCTGCTTAGCCCAATGCCCTAAATAATATCAAAGGCCCAGGCTTGCAGACTTTTTCTTTTATCCCTCCTAAGAAAACATTCCACTTTCGTATCTAAAATAAAAGTCTCAGCCAAGGCACAGTCCAATAAAGTTAACGGAAGCTATATTATTTGTATGTGAATTTAAATATTTTACTTCTCTGGTAGGAACTTTACACATCATCCACACATTTTTTTGTCAAATAAGCGGTGAAGTAAGAAACTTTTTTTTTAAAGCAATTTAATTTACAGTGAATATAAATTCAATAGGTAATGATAAAGATTCTAATCTAATCGATTCGAGAGCAAGCACTAAATATTATGACATTTAACAATTGAGACACTAAGTTAACACAGGCAATATCTAAAAGTCAAAAATATAGAATGTCTCTATTATTAGTCGGCAAACAGCCACTGGGAATTACTTCATGCTACACGGAATAAATTAAATTTTATTTTAACCCTATTCAATAATATATCTTTTCATAAAAAATTGGATTTTTGAGGGGACTAAATAAAATAAAAAATTTTTGGAGTGTCGGAGGTTGATCGCTCCTCACAATATACGAAAGAAATTAGGCATCTAAGCTTTATATATTAGTTAACATCTTTTTACATATAATTAATTTAGAAAAAAAATTAGCATAACCTAACTAAAACACTTAGTTTTTAAACTGAAAAAAAAAAGATGAAGATATATTTAAACCACACAACATTAGCCTTAATGGTTAACCCTAATAAGTAGTTTTTAGAGCCAAGATAATATCGTTCTTCAAATCGAAGGTTCGGTAGATGATTAATGTGGACACTATTTGACCCATATGCTCACGCTGATAATTTACGTTAATTGTGAAACAATAAAAAAGTGCAAGGAGAAATAAAATAAAGTTCAGCACCCTTACGAAAAATAATTATCAATAGAAATTTTTGAGAATGCTCCTATTTCTGGTCACAGATGTTATTAAGCATATTAAAGAGCATATAGAAAATCACGAAGTTGAGAAAAGGAGAAAAAAGAGTGTCCGGCACATAAAGATGGCACGCTTACTAACTTTAGATAATGGTCAAAAACTGTCATGGACGCTTGAGAACAAATGGAGGAGAGAGAAATTTGAAGGAATTCGCAGAATTGTGGAGGGACGTAACAACTATTGGCAAAGCCGAGAAAGAAAAAATGAAATCCATTGCGAAAATTTGCCTAAAATATTATAAAAAGGAGAAAAAGAATCATATTCTCATTCTATATATATGAAAATTACGACATCAATTATGATATAATATTAGTGTAAATAAGATAATGAAGAAATATATAATAAAATAATGTAATATATATAATTTAATGTATATATATATATTCTAAGATAGTAATAAAATGCATAAAAGTTTTTCTAAAGTTATTTTAAATATACATAAAATGCCTCAAAGTTTTTCCAAAGTTAATTTTTTCCCTTCTTATTTTAAAACGAGGAAAAATTTTCTTCTTAAATTTAATGTGTATCATGGGGAAACTTTTTTCAGAAAGTTTATTCAAGAAATTCCGTAAGGAAGAGGGAAGATTTAAAAACCAATTTATAAAGGGTTTCTTAGGAGAGGAAATTAACTTACCTTGAAGGAAAAGGAAGGATTTTTTCTTAAAATATATTAATGAAGATTTTGACTTTTGAGGAGGAGGGAATCGTTCCTTAGAGAAAGTCAACACTAGTTTAAATCAACACAGTTATAGTAAATTATATTATTTCGTTTCTTAGGTAATCAGAAATATATAATATAGAGGGTATTGGAATAAAAAACATATAACTTATATTAATTAGGCTTACATTATATATTACTATGTGGAAGCAAATTACTATTAAATACCTTAAAAATATATATAACAAAACAAAATAAATAATATATAGGGTATTTTAAAAAAAAAATATTATAAATAGTAAGATTTATTTTATTTCAAATATATTTTATTGTTATTACAAATCATTATTAAATAAAAACAATACACTTACATCTAAACCCTTGCTTATACCTTGAAAGGAAACTCATTTATATAATCATCAAGGTATCAAAAAAGGTGTTCCAAAATTAAGGCATGAATTTTAATTTGATAACATTTCCATTGGGTACTTTTTAACAGTTCTTTCATTATTTTGAAAAGTGAATATTTACATGTTCTGAGCACTAATGATTGTCAACTAATGCAAAATCTTGATAATACATATAATATTACAGAGAAAACTTTAACAATAGTTGAAACCGTCCTAAAATTGACAGTTTTTTCAATGAAAATTTCAATATTTGTTGTATATAAAAGAAAAAATTTCATGATTTTTGAAACTTTATTATAGAAAATTTTTATTATAAGATTATTCTCATTAGGTTGCTAATATATTTTAAATTTCAATTATAGATGAATTTACTGAACTGTCGTTTTAAATAGTCTCACGTATTTTCCTCAAATATATATACAAATATACATATTTACTTTTGCTAAATCTTTTATAGCACAGATTGGGAGTTTTGTAAAGCTTTGCGGGTTGTTCAGCATTTGAAAAAAATTGGTTTACAATCATTGGGTAATGGAAATAGGAAAGTTTCCAAGATATAGAGCAAAAGAGGATTATAATTGTTTAATAAGGGTTATCTTAGGGAAATAATTAATTAGTCGGACTGTTGAGAAATTTCAATATTTGTTTTTATATACAAATATTTCATTAGTTTGTAAACCTGGTTTTAATAAACTTTTAACTTCGACTAGATTACGGCTTTCTGGCTTAAATTTTTCTACATTACACAATTTATTTTGGGGTAACATCCTATATGACACCCGTTTTCATATTACACGCCCTGAGTCTCTCTCATTTCCTTTCATTTTTTTCAACATTGGAAATTATTTGGGTATTCTTAAATTGGGATTTTTAAAACGGGGTATTTCTAGGCATTCTGGGAGTAAAAAAATGTGTGTTACATTGTAAGAATGACCAATATTCATAAAGCAGGCAAAAGAGTGTATATATGTTTAAGGTGTCTTAATTGAGGGTTCTTTAATGGAATTTCAAATTTTTTTTATATAACCAAATATTTCAATTAAGTTTTTAAACCAAGTTTTATATGAAAAAAATTTAACTTCTAAAATTACGCTTTCTTATAAATTTTCACATTACAAATTAAACTCTTAAAAGTACGTGTTTTCCTAAATTTCAACATTTGGGAAATTATTTTGGTAAATTTGAAAATTGAGTTTTAAAAATTTAACGGTATTTTTAGCATTTGAATAAATAATGTTGTTTCATTGAAATGCAATTTTTAAAAGCAGAAAGTGATTAATTAATGTGTTTTAGGTGTTTAAAATTGACTGGTTTTTAATGATTTCAATATTGTTCTTCAATAACAATATTTTCATTATTTGTGAAATTTATTTAATTAGGAAACATTTTAAGATCTAATTACGTTTTGGCTTAAATTTTCACATTAACAGAAAATTTAGCACTCTTAAAGTACGATTTTTCCTAAATTTCAACATTTGAAATTATTTGGTTATTCTTAAAATTGAGTTTTTTAACAAGGTATTTTCAGCATTTGAAACATAATGTGTTTCAGTTGAAATGCAATTTCAAAAAAGCAAAAAGCGAATTTATTAATAGTTTTTTAGGTGTCTTAAATTTGACGGTTTTTAATGAAATTTCAATATTTGTTTTTATATAACCAAATATTTTTGATTAGTTGTGAAAACCTGTTTTAATAAAATTTAACTTCTAAAATTCGGCTTTTCTTTTAAATTCACACATTTACAATTTAGAAACTCTAAAGTAGATTTCCTTAAATTTCCAACCATTTGAAAATTCTTTGGATTCTTTAATTGAGTTTTTTACGGGGCCTTTTCAGCATTTGCGAATAATGGTGTTTTCATTATAATGTTGCATTCAAAAGTCAGAGCGAAATTTATTTAATGTTTAGGTGTCTTAATTGTTTGTTTTAATGGAATTCAATATTGTTTTTATATAAACCAAATATTTCATTAGTTTAAACGTGTTTTAATAAAAAATTATACTTTAAATTACGGCTTTTCCTAAATTTTCACATTACTATTAGTAATCTGTACAACTATCAATAATCGGTGAATTTCAACCATACGTTGAAAATATTTTTTAAAATTTATTGAAATTGAAACTTTAAAAAAAAATTTATTTTCTTCAGCATTTGAAAAAATAATGTGTTTCATTGAAATGCATTTCAAAAGCAAAAAGAGAATTTATTAATTGGTTGTTAGGTGTCTTAAATTGAGGTTTTTTATGAAAATCTTTCAATATTTGTTTTTATTCCAAATATTTCATATTAGTTTTAAAAACCTGTTTAAATAAAAATTATTAACTTCGTACATATAAAATAAAAAGCTATATTAATTTTTCACATTAGCGAATTTAAAGTTTAGTACGATTTTTCCTAATTTTTTCAACTTTGAATTTTTTGGGTAATTTTAAATTGAGTTTTTAACGGTATTTCAGCATTTGAAAAAATAATGTTGCATTGAAAGCACATTTCCAAAAAGCAGAAACGAATTTTATTACTTGTTTAGGTGTCTTAAATTGACGGTTTTTTTTTAAAAATTGAACATTTCAATATTTTTTTTATATCTCCAAATATTTCATTTAGTTGTGAAAACCTGTTTTAATAAAAAATTTACTATCTAAAATTACCTAGGCTTTTTCTTAAATTTTCACTTACAAATTTAGAACTCTTAAAAGTTCGATTTTTTCCTAAATTTCAAACTTTTGATTATTTGGTTAAAATCTTAAATTGGGTTTTTACGGGTATTTTTCAGCATTTGAACAATAATTTGTTCATTGAAATCCATATTTCAAAAAAGCAGAAAAGTGATATTTTTATTAATAGTTTAAGATGACTAGATTCACGTTTTATCATGACATCTAATAGATGTTCTTATTACAATTTTAAATTAGTCGTTGAAACCTGGTTTTAATAAAAAATTTACACTCTAAAATAGCTTGCTTAATTTCACATTACGTTAAACGCTTCTGTTTTATACAAATTTTAAGACCTTAAAGTATGAAATTTTTTCTATTTCAACGTAAAACTATTATATTAAATCTAAAATAGCGCTAATAATAATGTCAGCATGTAGGCACCGACATTGTTTCATTATATGCATTTAAAAGATGGCTGTAAATATGCGGAGATTACTTCGCATTTTCAGGAAGCTTAAATAACGTTTTTTAATGAATTTTCAATATTTGTTTTATATACAAAATAATTCATTAGTTGTGAAACATAAATGTAAAAATTAATAACATCAAAATAACGCTTTTTCTTAAATTTCACATTACAAAATTAAAGACTCTTAAAAGTAAACGATTTTCTAAATTTCCAACATTTGAAAATTATTGTAATCTAAAATTTGTTTTTTAACGTATTTTGCAAGCATTTGAAAAAATAATGTGTTTCAAATTAAAGCCAATTTCAAAAAGCAGAAAGAGAATTTATTATTGTTTTACGGTGTCTTCAATTGACGGTTTTTTAATGAAATTCAATATTTGTTTTTATATACCAAATATTTCATTAGTTGAAACCTGTTTTAATAACAAATTTTAACCAACTTCTAAAATACGCTTTTTCTTAAATTTTCACATACAAATTTAGACTCTTAAAAGTACGATTTTTCCTAAATTTCGAAATTTGAAACTTATTTGGTAAATCTTAAAATTGATTTTAAAATTATATTTTTTACATTTAAAAAAATAATGTGTTGCAGTTGCAAATGCAATTTCAAAAAAGCGAAAAGAGAATTTATTATTTGTTATGTCTTAAATTGAGGGTTTTTTTAATGAATTTTCAATATTTGTTTTATATATCAAATATTTTTTTAGTTTTGAAAACCTGTTTTAATAAAAATTTTAACTTCTAAATTACGCTTTTTCTTAAATTTTTCACATTACGAATTTGAAACTCTTAAGTACGATTTTTCCCTAATTTCAACATTTGAAATATTATTGGTAAATCTTAAATGGTTTTTAAACGGTATTTTCCAAGCATTGAAAACAATAATGTTTGTTTCATTGAATGCAATTTCAAAAAGCAGAAAAGTGATTTTTTAATAGTTTTGATGTGGTCTTTAAATTGACGTTTTTTAATTGAATTTCAATATTTGTTTTTATATACAAATATTTCATAGTTGTGAAAAACTGTTTTAAAATAAAAATTTTCAAAAATTATAAAATACGCTTTTTCTTAAATTTTCAACACATTAAAATTCAAATCTCTTAAAGTCGATTTTTCCCTAATTTCAAATTTGACATTATTTGGTAATTCTAAAATTGAGTTTTTAACTATCAGCATTTGAAAAAATATTGTGTTGCATTGAAAACAATTTCAAAAAGCGAAAAGAGAATTTATTAATAATAGTTTAGGTGTCTTTAATTGACTTTTTTTAATGATTTCAATATTTGTTTTTATATTACAAATATTTCATTAGTAAATTTTTACCTTTTTAATATAAAATTTACTTTTAAAAACATTAAGCTTTTCTTTAAATTTTCACATTACAATTTAGAACTCCTAAAGTACAGTTTTTCCTAAATTTCAACATTTGAAATTATTTGGTAATTCTTTAATTTGGACGAATAAATACTTCTTTTGGGGATTGAAATAAGAGAGGATTGGCATTGAAAAGCAATTTTTCAAAAGCAGCAAAAGAATTATTTATTGTTTTTAGGTGGTCTTAAATTGACGTTTTTTAATTGAATTTCAATATTTGGTTTTTATATACCAAATGTTTCATTAGTTGTGAAAACCTTTTAATAAAAAATTTAACTTCTATACATCGCTTTGCTTTATTTTCACATTGACAAATTTAGAAACTCATAAAAGTTACGATTTTCCTAAATTTCAACTTTGAAGATTATTTGGTAAATCTTAAATTGGGTTTTAACGGTTTTTTCGGCATTTGAAAAAATAATCGTGTTTCATTGAAATGCAATTTCAAAAGCAGAAAATGGAATTTATTAATAGTTTAGGTGTCTAAATTGACGTTTTTAATGATTTTTAATATTTGTTTTTATATACCAAATATTTCATTAGTTGTGAAAACCTGTTTTAATAATAAAAATTTAACTTCTAAAATTACGACCTTTTGCTTAAATTTTCCCATTACAAATTAGGAACTCTTAAAGTACGATTTTTCCTAATTTCAATTCTGAATAACTTATTCTAAACCTTAATAGGCAGGTGTTACGTGGTGTCATAAGCGTGCGTAACCTATGTATTTCCTTTAATGCATTTTCAACAAGCAGAAAAGCGAATTTTAATATCTTAGGGTGTCTTAGATTTGAGAAGTTTAATGAAATTTCAAATATTTGTTATTATATACAAATATTTCATTTAGTTGTGAAAACGTGTTTTAAATAAAAATTATACATTTTTCTCTCTTGCTTTTCTCTTAAATTTCACATTACACAATTTAGAACTCTTAAAAGTAAGATTTTCCTAAATTTCAACATTGAAATTATTGTTAAATCTTAACATTGAGTTTTAAACGGTATTTTCAGCATTTGGAAAAAATAATGTGTTTCATTGAAATATGGCAATTTCAAAAGCCAGTAAAAGAGAATTATTAATCTGGTTTTCGTTGTCTTAAATTGACGTTTTTTTAATGAATTCAATATTGTTTTTATTTACAAATTTTCATTAGTTTGAAAACCTGTTTTAATAACAAATTTTAACTTCTAAAATTAGCTTTTCTAACTTTTCACATTACAATTTAAATCCTAAGAAGAAAAGAATTTCAACATTTGGAAATTAATTTGGTAACTCTTAAAATTGAGTTTTTTAACGTATTGTTTACTTTAAAATACATGTGTGGCAAAAAAGCCAATTTCAGAAAGGAGTATGAGGAATTAATTAATTTGTTTTAGGTGTATTCAATTGACGTTTTTTAATGAAATTTCAATATTTGTTTTTATATACCAAATATTTCATTAGTTGTGAAAACCTGTTTTAATAAAAATTTTAACTTCTAAAATTACGCTTTTTCTTAAATTTTCACATTACAAATTTAGAACTCTTAAAAGTACGATTTTTCCTAAATTTCAACATTTGAAATTATTTGGTAAATCTTAAAATTGAGTTTTTAACGGTATTTTCAGCATTTGAAAAAATAATGTGTTTCATTGAAATGCAATTTCAAAAAGCAGAAAAGTGATTTTATTAATAGTTTTAGGTGTCTTAAATTGAGGTTTTTTAATGAAATTTCAATATTTTTTTATATACAAATATTTCATTAGTTGTGAAAACCTGTTTTAATAAAAAATTTTAACTTCTAAAATTACGCTTTTTCTTAAATTTTCACATTACAAATTTAGACCTCTTAAAAGTACGATTTTTCCTAAATTTCAACATTTGAAATTATTTGGTAATTCTTAAAACTGAGTTTTTAACGGTATTTTCAGCATTTGAAAAAATAATGTGTTGCATTGAAAAGCAATTTCAAAAAGCAGAAAAGAGAATTTATTAATAGTTTAAGGTGTCTTAAATTGACGTTTTTTAATGAAATTTCAATATTTGTTTTTATATACCAAATATTTCATTAGTTGTGAAAACCTGTTTTAATAAAAAATTTTAACTTCTAAATTACCCTTTTTCTTAAATTTTCACATTACATTTAGACAAATCGTACTGATTTTTCCTAAATTTCACTTTTGAAATTATTTTGGTAATTCTTAAAATTGAGTTTTTAACGGTATTTTCAGCATTTGAAAAAAATAATGTTTCATTGAAATGCAATTTCAAAAAGCAGAAAAGTGAATTTATTAATAGTTTTAAGTGTCTTAAATTGACGTTTTTTAATGAAATTTCAATATTTGTTTTTATATACCAAATATTTCATTAGTTGTGAAAACCTGTTTTAAGTAAAAAATTTTAACTTCTAAAATTACGCTTTTTCTTAAATTTTCACATTACAAATTTAGAACTCTTAAAAGTACGATTTTCCTAAATTTCAACATTTGAAATTATTTGTTAAATCTTAAAATTGAGTTTTTAACGGTATTTTCAGCATTTGAAAAAATAATGTGTTTCATTGAAATGCAATTTCAAAAAGCAGAAAAGAGAATTTATTAATTGTTTTAGGTGTCTTAAATTGACGTTTTTTAATGAAATTTCAATATTTGTTTTTATATACCAAATATTTCATTAGTTGTGAAAACGTGTTTTAATAAAACATTTTAACTTCTAAAATTACGCTTTTGCTTAAATTTTCACATTACAAATTTAGAACTCTTAAAAGTACGATTTTTCCTAAATTTCAACATTTGAAATTATTTGGTAATTCTTAAATTGAGTTTTTAACGGTATTTTCAGCATTTGAAAAAATAATGTGTTTCATTGAAATGCAATTTCAAAAACAGAAACGAATTTATTAATAGTTTTAGGTGTCTTAAATTGATGTTTTTTAATGAAATTTCAATATTTGTTTTTATATACCAAATATTTCATTAGTTGTGAAAACCTGTTTTAATAAAAAATTATAACATCTAAAATTACGCTTTTTCTTAAATTTTCACATTACAAATTTAGAACTCTTAAAAGTACGATTTTTCCTAAATTTCAACATTTGAAATTATTTGTTAAATCTTAAAATTGAGTTTTTAACGGTATTTTCAGCATTTGAAAAAATAATGTGTTTCATTGAAATGCAATTTCAAAAAGCAGAAAAGAGAATTTATTAATTGTTTTAGGTGTCTTAAATTGACGTTTTAATGAAATGCAATAATATTATGTATATACCAAATATTTCATTAAGTTGTGAAACCTGTTTTAGTAAAAACATTTTAACTTCTAAAATACGCCGCTTTTTCTTAAATTTTTCACATTAAAATTTAGAACTCTTAAAATACGATTTTCCTAAATTTCAACATTTGAATTAATTTGGTAAATCTTAAAATGAGTGTGTTAACGGTAATTTTTTCAGCATTTGAAAAAATAATGTGTTTCATTGAAATGCAATTTCAAAAAGCAGAAAAGAGAATTTATTAATGTTTTAGGTGTCTTAAATTGACGTTTTTTAATGAAATTTCAATATTTGTTTTTATATACCAAATATTTCATTAGTTGTGAAAACCTGTTTTAATAAAACATTTTAACTTCTAAAATTACGCTTTTGCTTAAATTTTCACATTACAAATTTAGAACTCTTAAAAGTACGATTTTTCCTAAATTTCAACATTTGAAATTATTTGGTAAATCTTAAAATTGAGTTTTTAACGGTATTTTCAGCATTTGAAAAAATAATGTTTCATTGAAATGCAATTTCAAAAACAGAAAAGTTAACTTATATAGTTTTAGGTGTCTTAAATTGACTTTTTTAATGAAATTTCAATATTTGTTTTTATATACCAAATATTTCATTAGTTGTGAAAACCTGTTTTAATAAAAAAAAATTTTTAACTTCTAAAATTACTTTTTTTTTTTTAATTTTAAAAATAAAATTTAGAACTCTTAAGTGGGTTTTTCCTAAATTTCCAAACATTTGGAAATTATTTGGTATTCTTAAAATTGAGTTTTTTTACGGGATTTTCAGCATTTGAAAAATAATGTGTTTCATTATAATGCAATTTCAAAAAGCAGAAAAGCGAATTTATTTAATAGTTTAGGTGTCTTAAATTACCGTTTTTTAATGAAATTTCAATTATTTGTTTTTTTATATACCAATATTTCATTTTAGTTGTGAAAACGTGTTTTAATAAAATTATAATCTAAATTACCCTTTTTCTTTAATTACCTTACAGATTTAGAACTCTTAAAAGTACGATTTTTCCTAAATTTCAACATTTGAAATTATTTGGTAAATCTTAAAATTGAGTTTTTAACGGTATTTTCAGCATTTGAAAAAATAATGTGTTTCATTGAAATGCAATTTCAAAAAGCAGAAAAGAGAATTTATTAATTGTTTTCCGTGTCTTAAATTGACGTTTTTTAATGAAATTTCAATATTTGTTTATATACAAATATTCATTAGTTGTGAAAACCTGTT
>JABUQX010121467.1:7500-10000 GCA_015478945.1 Trachelipus rathkii
CACCTAAAAAACTCAGAGCATTTTATACAAAAAGTACAAAACAAAATATTTTCAAATTATAATATAGTCAGCTTTGATGTCACCTCTTTATTTACTAAAGTACCCGTTGATTATACATTAAATCTTTTGGAACAACATATTTCTCAAAATAATATAAACTTACAACTTTCTTTTCCGATTATTAAAGTTAATCCAACTTAACTTACACTTGACCATTCTTATTTTTCATTCCAAGAAAAATACTATAAACAAGTCTCAGGTTTATGTATGGGGTCCTCTTTATCACCAATATTCAGCAACATCTTTATGGAGTTAATAGAAACCTATCACATTTTTCCAAATTTTCCACAAGTAATATGGTTAAGATATGTAGACGACGTGTTTGCCATGATACCAGGAACAATAAATACAAACACAATTTTAAACTTTATTAACAGTATACATGAGAATATAAAATTTACAATAAAAACCTCTGAAAATAACAAAATACATTTCCTAGATCTACAAATAACTTGGACAAAAGATCAGTTACCTATATTTGACATATATCGTAAACCTACATCAAACCCTTCGTACACTCACTGGTTCTCATTCCATGACAATTCTACCAAAGTTGCAATATTAAGTAATTTATTTTTACGAGCACATAAACTATGCAGTACACAAAAATTATCCTCTGAAATTAAAACGTTAAAAAATATTTTCCTTAAATTAAATTACCCCTTAAAATACATCAACAAATCTTTAAAAAAAAAGCTAAAAATAAATATTTACATGCAATAAGTAATACTAATAATAACTTTACTAATATTTTACCCGTCCCAAATCTACAAAAATCAATTATCCATAATTACATCCCTAATTACATAAACACAGTCAAATCCAACAATATAGTACTAAAACACGTTTAAAACACTAAAGACAATAACCTAAATACTCAAGCAAATTGTGAAAACTGTTCAAACACTTATATAGGAGAAACCAACAACTTTAAAATTAGAATCAATCAACATAAAACCGATCCAAATTACGATAAACCATTCATCTTCGTTATTCCCAACATCGACAATATAACATAAAATTATGATTAACTCTGGGGCTTATACCCATAATACCATTCCAAACCGAAAATAGAAAACTCAAGAATTATTTATAACTAAAACCAAAAAAAATCAATCTGCAAGAAGTGGAGGTTCCTCTGGACGATATACAAATTTTAATAAAAGAATCGACTTAATTCAACAAAATGCTAAAAAAGTTTACCAGGAAAATTCCATCACTATGAAGTATGCTCAGAGACCAGTGCCAACAACTTAATAGTCAAGAATCATCGAGATCAAAAACTATCAGTCAGTCCCGAAGAAGTGGGCGATCATGGGCCATGAAAGCTTGAAATAATAATTTAATGGTGATTGGTTGTAATTTAATAAAAATATTAATATGATCTAATCACTTTGAAGATTTATTACCTCAAGGGTTTATTTAATCTGTACTTAATAAACTACGAGAAGGCAGTAGTTTCAATAATATATATATATTATATATATATTATATATATATATATATATATATATATATATATTATATATATATATATACTAATATATATATTATATATATATATATATATCCTTGCTTTCCTTTGCTTCACACCTGCCTGCTCCGAGTTCTTCCTTTTCAAATTTACTGCAAATAATATATATATATTATATATATATATATATAATATTATAATATATATATATTATATATATATATATTAATATATATATATATTATAAATATATTATATATATATATTATATTATATATATATATATATATTCAGAAAATCAAATACGTAATTGATACAAAAATACAAATTATAAAATCATGCTGGTCATAAGCAATTACATGCTTTTTGACAACATGATGAGTATTAAAATTATATCAAATTTAACTTTATTAATTCAAGACAGGATTCTTTGAACATATTCTCAGTGCACGATGTTCTTATGTCACGGCAATTTTTATTAACTAAAGATATTCAACGACATAACACTTGCTCCATCGCTTATTCGTTCCTGACTAAAGGAAGTCTGAGGTATGGTCCACGCACATTATAACGCAAAAACAAGCAAGTCATTTTAGGTCATCAGAACCATCATATTTTACGCACAGACAAACAGTCGTAAGAAACACAAACATAATCTATACATTTGTTCGAGCAGCAGTCACGCAATGTCAAATCCCATTACAGATAAAATACTGTGTCATAACCTGATGCAAAAAAATCTCACTAATTGCATTCTGCTTGATTAGCAAGGGGGAAATCGGCACAGAAGGCGAACACACCATACACAACATATATATATATATATAATATATATAATTTATATATATATATAGTATATATATATATATATATTCTATAATATATATTTATATATATATATTTATATATAATATATATATATATATATATATATATATATATATATATATTATATCCACTATTACA
>JABUQX010121468.1:0-41106 GCA_015478945.1 Trachelipus rathkii
AGAGTGAGGTGACACTGGTGAGATCGAGGTAGACCTCTGGTGCACATACAGAGGAGGTCTCTTTACATTCTCATTTTGTATTTTTTAGAATGGCGATAATTGATAATCAAAAACTTGTCTGGTTTTAGAATATTAATCACTAAGCAGCTCAGTACTTCACTTCCTCTAAACCTGATTTATATGTGCCCTTATTTTTGCTACTGCATGAGAAATGACCTGAGAAGGATTGATATAGTTTGACACGAGATTTGCACTCCGAGAGGAAGTATAGGAGTGTAGATTCCCAGAGTCTCCCAGGGGATCTCCCCCCTCACTGCCGGAGGGTCCGCCATTGAAAAGAAAGAATAATTGTCACAGGAATAGCCAAACAAGAGATAAGTGAGTCATAAGGGAGTCATGTAGCTTCCACGTAGTGAATACATGTCTGCTGGATAATCAAGAAGGAAGTTTCGAGTGATAGCTTTGTGCTATCCTGATACTCGCACAGAGACTTTACTGGCAACCAGATTTGAACGTTAAATCCCGTGGTGTTTCTAAAGGGGTTATGTAGTTTTGGCCAACATGGTATCCAACCGTTTTCATACCAATGAGTCACCCATTGCAAGACCCTTACTGGTGGTGTATAAGTTAACTGTCAAGTACATTGGACCAGTGTACAATTGACGCGAAAATATGGTAGTTATTATGTCAAAGAACATCTGATGGTCCCCCCAGATGGTGGGGGGTTGTGTGGCTCCCCAATAAAGACCCCCCGGAGAAAATTGTTAAAGTAAAAGACAAAGAAAATTCTCTATTCTCGAGTTTAAGAAGTCGAAGGAATTAGAAGAGTCAGCCAAAGAGTTGGTATGATTATTGCCCTCTTCCCCAATTTATTGGTTAGCGGAATTTTAATCTTGAATTTTTTTCTTTTTTTACGTAATAACCCCATTAAATTAGATAAGATTAAGCGATGTAACATCTCGTTATACCAATTTTTCATATTGTGGGGGTAAAAAAAAATTTCAATATATTTTTATTTTTATCCTTAGAGCGATCTATCACAAAAGAACAATAAAAATCCTCTATATCCTTGTACTTAGATGAAAACGGGCAATTAAAGAGACCAAATATCAAGTGGAACGTAGAGCAACACAAAGTCCCATCGTAGGCTCCTTATAGATCTGGTCGTGAAGTGTCCTAAAATATATTCCTCTTTAATTATAATTTTGGCGTGTTACATGAGTGTTTTATGTCTATATAGGTACAGAATTTGTGCTATATGGAATTATTCTCTTTTTAATATTTACTTTATTCTCAGTGATTAATTGGTGATTTATGTTATAATATTCTTCCCACATGCAGCTATATTATATTCTGTGAGGGATCAAATATCTTTTAAGGTACTAATTTAGCTAAGATTATCAATTATTACTGTAACAAGGTCAAAATTGAGATATGATAACTATGTTATTTGATAAAAAAGTAGAAGGCTAGATGACTCTAAAAAATAAGACTATCAATATAACCTATAGTTGCAAAAATACATTTGGGGCGGTAGTACAATCATAAATGTAATCGACTATAGAATGTTATGTGATAAAAAACTATTGAACATGGGTGCCCAAATCAGTTCTAGGTTTTTAATAATATATTTGAGTGGGGGCAATATCCACTATTGAAATATGACATGTTAAATTAAAAATTTTTAAATAATCTTTACAGTTAAAACTTTTATCACAATAAAAAAAAAATTGGAATTTTTAACACGATTTAATTAACAGGCCCGGATAGGTAATAGTTTTTCATACTAATATTTATGTTACAACTTTTTTTTTAATTATTTTAATTTTTAGCAAATTTAGTCATCTCTGTCACTTGATAAAGAAAGAAAATAGCGACAGGCAAGATCACCCTCTGATTGAAATTGTTGTCCAGTACTTACTTCTGCCTATATTAGAGGAAGAGGGTAGAGCCAAATATCAAGATTATCGATAACTAAGCTCAGAATAATATAGTTTACCTATCAATGAAAACAAACCCGTTATATAATATTAGAAGTACAGAAAAAGAAGAATGGTGAACCATCTTATGGAAAAAAATAAAGGGTCGGGCATAAACCCTAATCTCTTTCTTGGTGATACGACAAATGGCAATTATTGCCGTGTAAACTTTAGAGGCTAAACGCGTAGGCAATTATGGCGATGTGCTCTTATGAAATCCTCGGGCATGGATGTATAATATTTTGGGCGAAAATATCACATATAATTACTCAATGGACATGTTAAATAACATATGGTCTTCTTATCGCAATAATCATCTCGACAGCAATAAGATTGGATCAGGGGTGATTTATCCTCAAGCAATATTAAACAATAGCGCTATTTTTGCACAATAACTCAGCTAAAGTATGGTGTAATTCAAAATATATAAAATTTATCGGAAGTTTATAGCAAGGCTATAACATTTGATAGCTTCCTTATTACCTTTCAAAACAACACCTATTGGGTCAGCGAGTATTTCCGCTATTATCCGTGAAAATTTACCAAAATTCTATTTTATTTACTGATAAGACTTGAATTTCTGGTATGATATATTCAAGACATACTAACCTCTATAAGTTAAATAGTTTTATAGTAGGCAATGGTTTGGCCTATTCATCACACACTTTGGAGTTTATTTACTTGTAAAACTCTATTTTTGTGGTTAATTTATTGCTAAAGTAGTATTTAACAAATATATTAATATTTTTTATATTATAAAGTAACATAACTACCTCTATGCATACTCTTGATATTTACTGTTATATAAATATTATTCATATATTTCAAAGTAATGACCACACAATTATAAAACTATCTCATTATGCTCTTAATTTCTTAAATTATCAAATCTTAGATCACAGAAAACAATAACTAATATGAAAACAAACTCAACTTATTCATAGTCTATTTAAGCACTATAAAACACTTTAATTATACACTTAGGAGGGAGTAAGAGAGTTGAAAGTGAGACAATCCTTAATATTGTCTCCAAAACTTCTTGACAGTAAGTACTCATAAAAAAATTTTGTTGGGGTTCAAATTTGGTCTTCTTAATTCATATAGGGCTTCTATATTCTTTTATCATACAATATTTAATGAATGCCTATACTTTTATATAATTATAACCATCATTAACAACCCTATTCTAACTTACTCTGGATAATAGAGATACCAAGATCATATAGTAGAAATAAAAGAAATACAAAACAAAAATTACTAATAAAATAATGTATGCGCTCCCCATTACACACCCTTAGGCATTCTTTGGGCAGCGATCAGATCGCTCATCACAAAAGTTGTTTGTATCCAAAATATGACTTGCCCTCACTTTAATATATGAATAGGGATCAATTGGTTTTACTTATATAGGGTACCATACTAAAATAATTAGGAATGATATAGCAGATAAGGGTGCCAATTACTATAAAGGCTTAGATTATACTAATATAATATATACATATAATATATATATAATATTATATATATATATATATATATATATATATATATATATTGTATATATGTGGGAAGGGGTACTCTCTGGTGGAAGTGGGGAAAGGGAACATCTATACAGAGCTGAACTACAGAGCTGAACTAAAAAAGTTACAGAGTAGAGCCGAACACGCCCTATGTTTAAGATGTGGTTGTAGTTTCGTGGAATTAAGCCACGCCTCCAAGCCGCTGAATTATCACTTTTAAAATCGCAACAGCATGTAGCTTCCTTCTAGAGAATTAGTACAAAATAATAGCAAATTTGCAACATTATATTAAAATACAAGCAAATGAATGCTATAAAATACTTAAACCCAAAAACAAGGTGAGTTTCAGAAAAAGGGGCAGCCTAATTAAGATAACATTTTTCAGGTTATAGACATAATGTTAACGCGAACCTCAGACTAGTCCAGTGTGAGGCTAAAGCTGAGGTTTAGAATAAGTTTGGCACGAAACACGCTTAAGATGAATAGCGTACAAAAAGAATGCCTCAAAATCTAGTAGGAAACACAAGTGAAGTGTTCAATGCATGCCAGTGTAAAAATTCGCGGTAGGCTTAAGTAGCTTTTCAAGCAATTAGCCAAACTTAGGGGTCAGAGGCTAGATTAAGGAGAAAACTAGGTAAGATATTTAGAGTCGCATGTAATTTTAAGTATAATGTGGGAAATAACAGGCTATCCCAAAGCCGTTATTTCCCACATTATAACACACGAACCCTAGCGGCGTTTCGCGTTAACATAGCAGTTTGGAGTGAGGCTAAAAGCTGGGTGTAAGTACGTGCAGAGGTGAAACCATGCCCAAAAATGTTGATTAGAAACTTTTACACATACCTTAGCGAAATATAGTAAATAGAGGTCGCATAGATCGGTATATTTTGCTCAACAATACTAAAACACTATGCTGGACGTGGCGCTGTTACATAGCAGTTTAGGGAGGCGAGGCTTAAGCTGTGGTGATAAGTTAGTGCAGATGAGGTGAATCAGCCAAATGTTAGAAATTAGAAACTTTTACACATACTTAGCGCAAAAATAGTAAAATGAGGTCGCATAGATCGGTATTTACTAATCATCTAACCCTAGCGGAGTGCGCGTTACATAGCAGTTTGGAGTGAGGCTAAGCTGGGAAATAGTAGCAGCAGGCGGTCGACACCATGCTCCAAAAGCGCGTCTCTCTCTCTCTCTTCTCACATATATATATATTTGCTTCCATCCTTCTCACATGTCACCAGTGCGTTCTCAGACACAGTTGGTTCTTTCGTCCGTATCCATTTCTCGTACATTCTCATGGCTCCTCCTCTCTCTCTATTCTCTCACCCTATTTTTCATAATGGAAGTTTTATATAACCTAGGGCAATTCTTGAGGCTAGGGGTATTATGTGCGAGAGTTGCGAAGACATCATACCAAAATGTAAATAGCTAAGACAGCTTGTCCTCATTCCAGGAATCGTTTATTATATATCCAAAAGTAGCTTCGGAGGACCAAGTATGCTCCTCGCCTGCAGTGTACCAATCGCATAGACCATTGAGAATTCAAAGACTACCTTACAACTAATCAAGTGTTCTTGTACTGTGGTGAGGACTCATGAGTCAAAGAATGTAATTGTCTGCTCTTAGCAAATGTGATACCTAGTGGAAAGCTGTAAGCTCTTTTTGTCCTGCCTAGTGTATTAAGATCATATATATTCATAAAATAGAGCCATCTCCTCAATACTCTAATGAGATAAATATTTTGATAAAATTGTTATCTAGCACGTAACACTCTTAATCACACCGCTAATTAGCTTCATATTCTGCTTATAAATTTCGTTTTCCTGACAGTAAAGTATGAATACATCGATTATAATGTTGGGATATAGTATTTATACTAACTAAATTTTAAAACTACGGTACTGCTTTGCTTTTTTTATATACAAATGATTGAGTTCCCGGTGAAGGAAATCCTTAACTTTCCTTTTGTGTTATGCTATTATACATATAAAAAATGCCATCTCTTCAAACCAGAAATAATCATTTTTCGTTATCTTACATACTAATCTATTCACGAACATATCATGTCATCTATGTTATCACAAGAATAGGCAAATTTCTTCTTGCAGAATAATTATATTACATTTAGTAAGTTGAAAAAAATTAGTAGAGTAACTCGGCATTGACTCTGCTCTATATTTTGTCAAAATAGCTAAGTTGACGCGAAAAGGAACATACCTGTTCCTCTGGCGGCTGTATAACTGCCCAATTATCCATAACAAAAGAGTCTTCTAAGAAACTAATTAAATATCTTGTACCCTTGAACTACTGTTAAAAAAACATTTCATAACACTATTATAGGCTTATCAATATTACTCTGTAAGGGACACTTCATATCCATGCTAGAATATGATTCTGTATGTGAATTTCTGTTAATAACCTAGGTCATTGCACTCTTGTCTTTGATTGCATAGGATGTATTACCTAGAGGAGAAATCACTAATACTCTCCACTGCCTTACGTTGTATGCTAATTATACATAAATGAAACACCTAGCTCATCATCCCCATTTTTAAAAAAATCGCCTAACTCAATACAATATTTTTGTACTTGGGTAGGGCTGGGTCAGCTTACACATAAGCTTCAAAAAATTCTGGAGGTATGGTAATTCTTTCCCTGCCAGATATGATTCATGAGGAATAGTAATAACTAAGGGCTTTTACCGGAAATATGGGGTCTATTCTAAATTCCTTTTTTTAGTATTTTTTTTTAGGGTCGAGGGACGCAGGGGGGTTCCATCTAGAACTATAATAGAGAGCAACATAGGAAAGTAAGGGTAGAAAATAATTGCTAAGGAAACCTATAACATTATCTCAAATCAAATACACTTTAAATATGAGTCGGGGTCCTACAGAATCGCCTCCGCATACTAACGATTAGCGAATCACGGGAGAGTAGGAGAATAGATTAGATTTCCCCATGGTGCGGGAATTCAAGGACACCTCATCACACACACAAGTGGCCAGTGAAAAACTTTTATACAAAACTAACCCAGTCACTTTCTTTGTGTAACACGGGTTGATTGACGTATTATTCGATTTTTTTACACGGGTATGACCTTTTACCACCCACTCAGATGGTGTTTGTCGAGTATTTCTATAACTTACTTCGAAGGAGCTGTTCCCTCTGAGAGCCAACTGACCCAAGACCATCAAACGTTAGCTAGCTTTTAGCTTCGGCCAGAGTTACAAAACTACGCCTGGTTTGATGGAAACCCCTTAACCTTGGTATAGTGTTTAAAAATCAAACAAACAAAAAAGGATTTTTTATATCGTGATTTTTTATTTTTTTTATTACTAAAATTGTTTATTATTATTTTATTATATATTTATTATTTTATTATGATTATTATTTTATTATTTTATCGATTATTATCGGGCCTGTGGTGGTATCGCTAAAAGGTATAGCCACACGTATTGTGTGCTGTGGGAACCACTCGTACTACTCACTCAAATAAAAAATAAAAATATATAGTAAAAAAAAAAAAAAAAAGAGAAAATCTTAACTTGCTCCGTAACTTTAATTTCTACATTATATTTAAGTCCTTATACCTCTTTTGCAATTTTATCCGACAGCAGCCTCATCTATGTAACCACCTTGGTCTACTCCTAAGAGATTGTAAATTTCCTTTGATTTTCCACCCTTGAGCCTTTGGTCCAACACCTCTCTTAGTAGAACATCCGTTTCGTCTCTTTTCTCTCTACCCTAACTCTCCGCACCTCCCTCAAACCATCTACAAAAATGCATTCACGCCCCACCCATTCCCCAGCTTACTCTAACCAACAACTGCCGCCACCCTTCCTCCCCCTCTTGTTTCCTCAACGCTCCCAGCCGCCTATACCAGCTCTAACCTCCTTATTCTTCACCCACACTAACCTCCTAACCCTCAAACTGCTTTCGCAGTACACCTCCCCCTTCGGCAGCTCTGGATACCCGGGTTTCGGTTCTCGAAACTGGCATGGCGATAATTAAAACGGCCCCTTCTCTCCTTACAGCGGCAATTCAATAATAACACTTTTGCTCTCGTACCCACTCCTTCCAACTTTTCGTCCTCCTCTGCGGTCCTCGGTTCATGTCACTTCTGATTCTTTCCTCCACGCCAGCGCAGTATCCTCATGGGTACTGTTATAATCACATATTTCGGCAATGGATGCCAAGAACTGCGGATCTGCTTTCTGCCTCTTTATCAGGGAACTCAGCCGCCAACCCGGTTCGTGGGGCGACGGAGATCTGGTGCTTTTTCTTCTTCCCCTCCTACTACAACTCAGATGTTCTTCCGTATCTACGATCAGTACAAAGAACTTGTTATCTGATCTGATTCCGGCGCTAGCCTTTCGATTTTACCACACAACCCTCTCAAGACGGCTATCCCTCTTTCAGGCCGTCAATCTTCGCTGCTAATGGCTCTTCCATTCCGGTATAATGGAGAGCGTTTATGTACGTTGGATCTGTCTCTCCGCCGCCAGTTCCCGTGGGTTTTTCTCGTCGCTGAAATGACACAGCCCATCAGCGAAACGTTCCACGAGTGTCCCATTTTCAATCTTAATGGTAGATCCTTTCGTAATAGCGTCTAGAGGTTTGACGGTGGATACTGCCTCTTTTACTCTCGATTATCATCGGTTACTCTAGGTTGATGGTTCACTCCGTAAGCTTAATAGGTGGGCTTTTTCCCTGTGCTAATATCGCTCCCTGACCGTGTTCTTTTGGTTAATATCAAGTTCTTCCTCTTTCTGCGTTTATTTATATCCTGCTAGTGAGGACTTTCCTTCTTTTAATTTGCATCCTTGCTCTTATGCAGACATAACCGCATACCTCTTTAAGCATCTCTGTGGACTCAATATAGAGGTACCACTTGGCCCACCCCACCTTTGCCGGCTCTGTGTGCCGCCTCACATCCTCTGATATAATACCTCAAAAGCCCTCAGGCCGAGTTTTGATTCACATGGTTGCAACTTTTGGCATTGGTGCGTCTTCCATAGAGTTGTTTGGTCTTCTCACGCAACAAGTTCATTGGTTCCTCTAAGGCACCACGGGCATTGGAGACTCCCTGTGTGATTATTGCTGAATTCTGAGTGCTACTAAACGGACCAGCAGAGGATAGTTGTACCGTTAATGTTCCTACGTTTATTCTGTAATCCTGCATTATACTGAGTAAGAGTCTTCACTTCCCACCTATCGGCAACACCATTTTTCTTCCTTGGCTAATTCGAGCCTACCATCAGATACCCGTGGCTCCGGAGGACGTTCCCAAGACAACTGTAATCACCCCCTTTGGCCTCTTTAGTATATACAGAATGCCATTCGGTTTGAAAAAATGCAGCCCAGTCCCCAGAGGATCATCGATTCTATCCTCCGTTGGCCTTCCTTTTGCTTGGGCATATTTAGATGATCTTTTAGTCGCTTCCTCCCTCCTCCATGAAGAACATATGGAGCACCACGTGCCCGTTTTTTGGTAGGACTTTTTGTGTCATATGAAATTGCGAGTTATATACGTCGCTCAATGTCCCTACGAAGTTGCGTAATTCGGCGCGTCTCTCTACACATTCCTTGGTCAACATCTACTGCGCTGAGGGGTATTGCCCTCTTGAGAACCGTCGTCGCCGCTATCCGAGCCTTTCCTCTTATCCCCAAAATCAAAAGCAACTCCGTCAATATCCTGGGAATGATCACCTTTTACCACAGATTTCGAAATCCAGCGGCAGCCTCCTATGGCCCGCCTTACCGCCACTCATGCTAATCCTGCTAGCCTATCAATAGCAGAAGCGAGGACAAGCAGCAACTAAGAAGTCGACTGTACTTCACGCTCGGCAGTCCCGTAGATCTCTGCACTTCATTGAGATAAGGCTACACAATATAGTAAAATTTACGGTTCGATCAAAGTTCCGGTCTAGCTCTTCTTAAGTTTCATCCCCACATGAAATATATCTGTAGGATGCACTCCATGCATTGTAGAAGTTGCCAGGTTAGAACATGCTCATCTTCTCAGTGATTATATAGCCGTCACTTTGCGGTTTGGGTGCGGTTGCTTTCAGCAGTTGCCAAGAGGCGAAAGAGTGCCCACTTGCCTTGTCTTTTCACGCGCAGCTGCATACCCGCCGAGAACAGGTATAATAAGTGCTTTGGACGGGGACATCTGCTTTGCTATTACCATTTGCTGTCGCCATTTTCAGGTACTTTCAGGAAGGAGGAGATGTTCCACATCTCTGAAACCGACTACAAAAGCGATCACTTTCGAATGGCTTCAACGCTGATGAACGTCTAACCCCCCGTGAAGCTCGTCATCTTGAATTCGTTCCCAGTTTACGACAGACTACGTACAACTCGGAGTGTGATAATTCTACGCGCGGAATCCTTTCTCGGATTTGAAATTCAACGCTGCTATAATGCTCCATTACCACTGACATTGATTAATCATGCCATGGGCCAACGTTGCCAGGAGCAGAGACAATTATGATTTCAGCAAGTGACCTTCTCTACGAATGCAGTGGCGTCCCTCAATTCTTCGGCATAGAGAAGAGATCTGTGTGACACTTCTTAACACGGCAACGCTGCGAAACCCTTTCTTCCGAGAAGATTCCTATGTGCGCGTATAAGTCCACAATTACTTTTGCAAATCTCTTGACACTACGCTTTACTACGCATCCCTGCTGTAGAGAGGCTTCTACGCAAAGCACCTGAAGTAGAAACTGTTAAGGGCTCGTTTTTGGTGTGGCCTTATAAAAGTTTAATTCCACGTGCGACGTAGACGAAAACTTTGGGGGTCCCACGCGCCTTGTTAATGGCTTATGTTCAATATCGAGCTTATCTAGATATGTGCATAAGACATAACTAAAGCCCCTTAGGTGCACTTTCTTGGTCACCTCCTGTCAACGGTTTGAAGAGTAGTCCACTCGACATTGTGGACCTCTCCACCTTCTCAATGGCAAGCGATATATCTCCCCTGTATGATCGTTCACCATGCGTTGGACGAAGCATATCCCAACTCTCTGTATTGCTACACTGAATCTATTGCAAAACTTTCTTGTCCCATTGGATCTCCCGGTTTGGCATTCCTCTTGGCATTCCTCTCTCGGTCGCGTTTTCGAATCCTTCCTTTGGAAAGATTTGATGCGCCTGCTTGGTTCTGAGAAGATCCATACAACCAGTTTCCACCCTATCTCTGAACGGGATTTGTGAAAGGTTCACCGTCAGCTAAAGGCTTCTTTCATGGTAACAACCACAACCAGAATTGACGGAAAGCCTCCCTTTTGGTTATGCTGTATACCACTGCCGTTAAGGAAACCTTCGTGTTTCAATGTCTTCCGAAGCTCGTTTATGGCTCTGACCTGCGTCTGTCGGCGAGTTCTTCTCTCAGTCCTTTCTCTCCTGCTACTTGCTGAGCCCTCACCCTATTAACCTTACAACAACCGTTTTGAAAACGCTGTTACACCTTCCTGGCAGACCTACTCCGTACCCGCTCAGAAAAGAGTCCACTCTTACATTCCAAAAGATCTCTCTTCTTGTACCCATAGTTTTGGTGGAGGTCAGACTTTCCCACCAGTTCTTCCCACCAAATCCCACGTACGACGGGCCCTTCCGGGTGTTACTTTTCGGAAAGGAAGAAGTCTTCCAACAGTACAGCTTCTACTCGTGTTACACGACGTTATATCATGCGATTGTCTCAAAACCTGCCCTATTGTTTGAGTGCGAAATCCTGCCTGACGTCCAAAGATTCGGACACTCTCGGTTTCCAAACGCAATCTTATGATCTCTTATAGGATACATTCACTTACTTATTCTATTTCTTTTCGGTTATACCTCTTAGACTATAATTAAACAACCTATAGTCTGCACATATACTCATCTTCGCTTCCGACTCTTGCTCTTCTCCTATTCAATCTCCCCTCTGAACTTCCCATCTCACGTCTTAACTCACCCCATCCTCTCTTGACCCCAGACTCTCCTTTCCTCCTTCTCCTTCTCCCTTTACCGTCCCGCTTCCCTATTCTCCACCACCCTCCGCTATGGCCTTTCCACAATAGTCTACTGCAGATTGTTCCATTCCCTCTCGTATTCCCGCCCTCTTCGTCCCCAAAACTAACCTGCACCCCAACCGAAGCTCACTCGTTCTCTTGGCCTCTACCTGGTTTGTAACAGCCGCCTGCGTCTAGATACGTATTCGAGCAGAGGCCGTCATTTGCGCCGGCCACTCCGCTACCGGGATTAGAGCGCCGGCCTCAGCTCTGCAGGGGGTACTGTGGAACGGACTCTCTGATGGAAATGAAAGAACATCTATCCGAGCTGAACTACAGAGCTTTGAACTAACAACTTTACAGAGAGATGCCGAACACGCCCTATGTTTAAAGATGTGGTTGTAAGTTTTCTGGTAAATATACTAATTCCAACTCGCCTACCAGCCGCCGAAATTTATACCAACTTGCATATTCGCAATTAAGCATTGTAGCTTCCTTCTAGATGAATTAAGTACAGACATAATCACTGCAAATTTGAGAGAGATTATTAAAAATACAAGCAAATGAAAGCAATTAATAATTAAACCAAAAGACAAGGTGAGTTCATCAATATAGGAACAGCCCACCAAGTTAAATTCTTTAATAGGTGTAAGCAAAGTTGGCGAACCTAGAACAGTCCGGTGGAGAATGCCTAAAACTGAGTTAGAAAATAGGTTGCAACGAAAACGCATTAGCTTGAATAGCGTATCAAAAAGAATGCCTAAAACTAGTAGGAATAACAAAGTGCAAGTGTTCATGCATGCCAGTGAAAAATTCGCAGGAGGCTTCAGTAGCGTTCCAAGCAATTACCAAACTTAGTGGGTCAGAGGCTAGAGTAAGTGAGGAAAACTAGGTAGAGATCAAAGACCGCATGTATCTTTAAAGTATATATGTGGAAATAACAGCTTGGTTAATATCTAAGAAGATTATCGCCTTCAGACACAATATACGCCTCAATGCCGGCGTTCGCGTAACATAGAGTTGGAGGTGAGGCTGAAGCCTGGTATAGTAGTGCAGAGGTGAACAAGCCACACCAAACGTGTAGATTAAAAATTTAACACATAGTGTTAGACAGAAATTATAAGTAAATAGAGGTCGCATTAGATTCGGTCTTTAAGCTATATCTACCTAGCGGCACGTAGCGCGCTTACATAGCAGTTTTGGCGTGAAGGACTAAAGCTGGTGTCGTAATAGTAGCTGCAAGACGTGAAAGACCCAAAAATGTAAAGGATTAGATAACTATTTACACATATCTTAGCGGGAAAATAATAGTAAATAGCGGTTTCGCAATGAGATCGGTATTTCTATATCTAACCCTAGCGGACTGATGCGCGATATACATAGCAGTATTGGATGAGTGCTAAGCTGGTAATAGTAAGCGCAGGTAGTGACGTCGCGAAATTTCTCGCGGACGGATCGTCTCTCTGGTCTCTCTCTTCACATCTCTCTTGCTACGACTCTCTCATCTACAGTCTTCTCTCTCTCTCTCTCTCTCTCTCTCGTCCCTCTATCTCCTCCCCCTAGTTCTAGTCAAAGAAGTTACAACAACCTAGGCAATTTTGTATAGGTTAATTCCTGTGGTGCCGTGTGGAGGACCATACCCAATTAATCTAACGCCTGCTCTTTATGCGAATGTATATCAAGGAGGATCCCTTTCCTGCCTGTGTATGCATTTACATAAACAGCTCCTCCCAACTAATAATCTTTTGTACTGTGTGAGACACCTCATGTCAAATGTAAATGCCGCCTTTATGCAATTATACCAGGAGGATCCTTTTCCTGCTGTGTTGCATAACATAAACAGCTCTCTTTCAAACTATATCATTTGTACACTACTTCCGCCATAAAGCTTCATATTCTTAAGAATTCTTCCTGCAGAATATGAATCATATTGTGGAATAATAATAACTCGGCAATGCTGCTTTTTGCAAATGTATACCAGGGAAGATCCTTTTCCTGCCTGTGTTATGCAATACATAAAAAGCCTCTCCAAAGCTAAGAAAAATACATATTTGTAGCTCATACTCCTTAACCCGCATAAGTTGGGTCATTTAGAGGTGAAAAATTCAACATGCTAATTAATTGAAAGTAAATTCACTTTCTTAACTCTGATATTTAATTATTCTTTCATTAAGAGCAGGACTTCCGTCTTGAATTAGCGTTTGAGAACGTCAGTCAAGTTCTCAGGGGGGGGCGCGCACTTATTTGAATTAGATTATCCCTCCATCTATTTTAATATGTGCCTGTCTGAATTAAAGACTAATAAAATGAGGCACTTGAATTAACGACTTCTCGCCTAACATAACGTTTTTAATTTAAGTGGCGCCCCTTTAACAGGGAACTGCTTTCTTTGTGGGGGCCGAAACAACCATATACCAAGTCAAAACGCAGAATTTTCAATACTAATTTATACTGAAATATTGAACTAATTTATATTTGTCATATTCAAAAATACCTTTGGAACAGCTTATATTTTTATATTTACTTAGGGCGTAACCCTGAGCCTATTAGTATCATAGGAATTTACTAGAACATTGGAAAATCAGCCTAATTTTATTTAAAATCATTCAAATACTAAATTTACAGCATATCTTTATTAGAATTATTTACAATTTAAATTGGAAAATATTTCAAAAAACTAAAATCACAGCCTATCTTTATTAGCATTATTGTTAGAAGCAGTGTTAGGATTACTTTAATTATCAATGGAGTCTGAAGATAAGAGTGATCAGGCTCGTATAGTTGAGTTTATAGGAATTGAAACTGATCAGAAAGATAGTGTCTATGCCGTCATCGGGAGTGGACATACCACACACAGAGGGAGATGTTATTCCGGTGAGTCAAGTGACCAATATCATAAATGGTTTTTCCACTCAATTGTCTCAGTTGCAAACTCGAGCACAGAATTTGCAGCAATTTACACCAATCCCCAACATCGCATATAGTGCGGGGGTGGTGTGTCCCTCTAGTGTTAGTACTGCTAGCCCTATTCAAGCAGAATCAGATGTTAAAGTAACCGTTGTCAAAAATATCCCAGTGTGTACACAACAAACAACAAACACACAAGGTCACATTCAGATTATGCGAGATGCGGATGTACAAGTTCCTGCCACATCTAATGATAAACAAGTATCTGGGGCTGTTACCTCTCTTAATGTGGCAAACCCGCAGATAACCACTAGTAGTATTCCTATGTTGGGACAAGCACCCATTTATCAGCAAAGTAACGTATGTTTGCCATCGGCAGTGCATGTAATGTCAACTAATCCGGTCTTTTCTACTGGAGGATTCGGACAATCTAGCCGAGCAAATAGTAATGTAGGGCCAAATGGACCCACACTTCGAGCTTTAATTTTCCCCCCCCGAATTGGCAATTTTCTCAAGCTGATTTATTATTTATGTATACCTTCAACCAAGCCCGTATTGTTCACGCTTGTGGTAATTCTTACCAGGACTTCCTTGGTAAAAATCCGCTAATGAATCCTTATTCAATGAGGAGACATGCTATTTACAGCTTTAATAAATTTGAGGACTTAGCTTTTGAAAAATACAATTGGACTAACAAAATCTGTGTACATGGAAATCATGTATTAAACCAGTTTTATTGGACAGGGAAGCACAACACTGAGAATTGTCAGAGAACTCCCCATTCAGCTTTCCTGAAGAAAATCTCACTTTAATTGTATTCACCTTTAATCCCCGATGGGCTCCATGCCAATCAACTATTTCTTGTGCAATTTATGGAAAAATTCAAAGGATTTTTCATTCTGAAACGAAATACCTTAACCCGTACATTGCCACAGGCTACTTCAAATCCTAAGCGTCAACGTACTAGTGTGGAAAGAGATAGGATTATCGCTGAGAGGACATCTGGAGTGTATGAACCACAGCCCTCTACTTCTTCAGAACTCACTCCTATGGAACTACAAATGGGGGAAGCCCCTTCTCCTATCTCTGCTTCCAGTTCACGACCTAATTCGGGTTTATCTTTTTTGCCACTGATGTCAGAGGACTCCTTCCCTCACACATCTCAATATTCTTTTGAGGCTGATTCGGGCAGAGTTTCCGAAGAATCACCTCGAGAGCAACAATCCCCTTTTATACCAGTCCAAGAGTACATTCCAAGGCGCGTCCAAGTACACCAGTTACATGGAGTGTTCCAACAGCGTTCACAGGGTCAAAATTCTCAAATACCCGTTGTTGGACTGCAGTAACTTCAAATGTACATGTTTCCCAGACGCCATCAAACGAAACCCACTGTGAGAAGATCCGATCATACATTCAACTAGCACTGTTAAATGTATCCTATATGGAATTATCCGAACCACAATGACGAAAATTTTTCGAGGACTTCCATATGCTGTTGAATGAGGAAGAGAGAGTAGTCAACTTGGTATGTTCACACCAGAGCTCGTCTTAAATTATTGACACAATTAAAAAGAAAAATAGAAAATAAAATGTCCAAATGTCCTTATGAATTTATTGACACAATTTAAAAGAAAAATAGAAAATAAAATGTCAAAATGTCATTATGAATTTATTTAAATCTAATATTTAAATGCATAAAAGCAAACATACTATTATGTACCATTATGATTTATCTTTAAATGTAAACTTGCCATTTTTAAAGGGCCATGCTATAATATAATCTAGAAATGCTTTATAATAATACTAGATAAAAAAAAGAGAAAAAACTTTATTTTATTTTATCTTAATATTGTAATCATTGTGATTTACTCATAGGAATATTATTAAAAAATCTATTCATTGTGCCTTAATTGTAGAAAAATAAAAAAATACTTGAATAATCCTTTATCCATTAGGAATAAAAATAGAAAAATAATATTAAAAAAACAAAAACCTTATCCATTTTGATTTATTGTAATATTAACAGAAATAAAATAATAATTATATCTCATTGTCTCATATCATATGTTATGTCAAAGTATAAAGTTCATAATATTGTCCATTGCATTTGAACTTAAAAGCGACTTTAATTATTATTATATTAATGAATAATTTACAGAAATAATTTCATAATTTCTTAATGTTATAGGATATAGCTATATTTTAGTCATAAAATTTTACAAAAGGAAATTGTCCAGTATGATTTATGTTGTGTAGGTTCTTTATCATCGCTCCGACTAGATCTCTGCCTCCGTGAGAATCATTATGATGGATTAGTAGTGGGGGCATAGATTTAGTGCTGGGGATGTAAGGGGGATCAATTGTCCACCAAACCCCTGACCCCTTTTTTAATATAAAGAGTGTTCAAAAATTGGTTTTGGTTTTTATCATAATGATTGTCTTTAAAAGTATTACAAATATTAGTTTTGATGTAAATAGTTGTAGTCTTATTTATATTGATGTATTGGAAGAAATGTAAGTAAAGGTTATTGAAATGGGTATTAGAATATATTATATTTTCATTCATTATGTCAATTTAATTCTACTTTCATGATTTATTTATATGTGCACAAAGGTTACATATATAATTTTGATATATGTATGAGTGTGCACATAAGAGTCTATTTTTGTTATATATGCAGTATTATACTTTTCCTTTTATATATTTGCAGAATTATTAGAACTTTTTCTTTTTATGATATGATATATACAAGTTTATGTTGCTTTATTGCTTAATAATTTATGATCTTTGTTGAAGTTTACTGGAAGTTGACGATTAAATTCGTTCTATTCAAGTTCTATTTAAATTGCACACTTATTAGATCTGCAGGTATGTAGTTATTTATGTAAAAGACATGATTTTGGTTCAATGCAAATATGACTAATATAATATAAACAGTTTTGTATTCTTAAGGGGACGTTGCGCGTAAGGATTCCTAACAACACTAATGTAATTTTTTTGGGATAAATTATAGACCATTCGAAAGAGGAAAGATTTCTTGACAATATTTGTTTTGATGACATATGCAAAAAAGTGTTTAGATTTTGTGTAATTTCTTCCCAAATATCATGAATTAAATGTTTTTAACATTTTAATCAGCAATTTTAACACATTGAATTTCTGCTGAACTACAAAGATTTTGCAAGCGGATTTCACTGAAATACTTTCCATACAGCATATGGTTTATGAAATAACTCACAAATAAGGCAATAAACGGTAAAACCGGGGAAAACATCTGGATAAATCTCTACACTTATGAATAAAATTTAAAAGTTTTGAAATATGCCAAATGTTTTTATATTTGCATGAATCATACATCAAAATGTAGTACAATGCATTCAAAATTGAAAACAAAAAGAAAAAATATAAAATAGTGTTGGATTTTATTTATGCCCGGAATAACAGCTCAATAACAAAAAAAAGCTTTTTAGTAAAATAGTCAAAGTGTAGTTGAACTGTGAGCAGTGGCCAAACCGTTGGGTATACAACAAATTTATATAAATGAAAAAATGTGTTTCTCACCAATTTATACAAGTTGTAAAAATTTAATTCTAATCAGATGAATAGTAAAAATGTTATATGCCATCAATTATTTGAATTTTCTTTTTTTTTTTGCAATAAAAAGAAAAATCGTAATAACTTTTTTATTATATATCAGATTAATACGAAACTTTCAGAGCATATAAAAGATACACATTTTTTGTTAGATAAATTTTTGTATACCCAAAAGATTTTTGCCGCTGTTCATGAGAAAACTTATAAATTTGAAAAGTTTTAATATGTCAGCAGCAAAACAGTTAGGCACACAAAAAATTTATCTAAATAAAGAATGTGCATATCGTCGAGTTATAAGGCCATAAAAATTTCATTCTTATCAGATGAATGACCAAATATAATTTGCGTGACGCAATCAAATTTAAATTAGGCAACTCAAAAAATAAAAATCATAAAAACTTTAAATTATTATTTACATACGATCAGTTTGAATTTGCAGACGTGTATAATTAACAGGGGAAGATGAACATTTTTTTGTTTTTGAGAAAATTCTTTAATATTTAACAGATTTGTAAAGCTGCTCTTTTATGAGGGAAACATTTCAAAAAGTTTTTCTCGTGATCAGCGGCAAAACTATAAAAAAAAAAATATTAATCTAAAATAAATATGTATATCTTGTAGAGTGCTGGCATGTAGTTCATTTGCAGTAGAGGTAAATATTTAAAAGTTTGCATACACCAGTTCGTTCTTCAAATTATGATAAATTTTTTATTTTTGTTCAATCAATAGAAACTTTTAGATCTCATATACTACCTAGGCGAGGTTTACATTTTGTTTAGATACAAAATGTTTTATATGAAAACTCAAGGGTTTCGCTGCAATAGAAACTTTTGAAAATTTAGAAATTTTCCCATGCTGAGGCAAGTAATATAAAAATTTATTTTAACAAAAAATGTGTATCTTCCTCAACTATACTTGCTCCGAAAGTTTCATGATGATCACATGAATAATAAAAAGGTTATCGAGATTTTTCATTTATGACTTACCAAAATTGAATACCCCCCCGTATTCCCCTGTATATTGTGAATAAAATATTTCTTGCCTGTTAAAAATAACCAGACCATTCCCCAGAAGGCATAAAACTACTAGAAGTCGTTAAAACCTTAAAATCATAGAATTGATGATTTCTACCCTCAAAAGTTAGGAAATCCATACGCGCAACGTCCCCTTAAGTGCGTTTTGTTTTCTTTTGTATAAATTAATGACAAAAGGAATTCTTATTTTAGGATTCACTATTCTTGTGGAAAACAGAATGCATCAGGAATATAAACCCTCCCAGCCAAGTCTTCTTACTTGTCAGGGTAGGTCTATGTATCTATTTTCTTATTTAAAATGTTATATTATATTATTCTAAATCTAAATAATTAATTAATGGAAATAAAGATCAAACTTATATATTAAAACTCTAATTAAATTCTAAATAGTCATATCAAATTTTTAATCTGAATGAAGTTAAAAATCAAATCAATGTTATTGTAATTACTTAGTCTTTATTAACTTTAATAAGAAATCATTTTGTAGAGAAGCCTTGTTAAATCTTAAATGAAATTTGTAATAATAATTATCAAATGAAAGATTAGGAAGAAATCTTAAATGTATATACTTATCATTAATGAGGTTTATTATTTTCTTTTATTTTAGGTTTATATACTTGGATTTATTTATATATCTGTTTTTAATTCCTGGTTGGAATTATTTATATTAGTGATGGGACGATGAATCGGAATCGGGGGAATCGGCTGTTTTTCAGGAATCGGAATCGGCAAAATTACACCGATTCTTTGACCGATTCTTTGGTATACAATCTGAAAATAATTTTTATTCGATCTTTATATTTTTAAGACAATATTTCGAAGTCGGCCGTATTGATTTTTAATTTCAGTTCTTCCTTAATTTTATTTAATTAAAGAAAACTGGATTGAGCAGCGCATCTTTACGTAGAAACTAAGATATCATGTTAGGATTTTCAGAGATATGGTGAGGCAAACATTTGGTAATGATTCGTTAGTCATGTTATGTAATATGTTTTGATAATTATATACCCGTGAACTCGTAAGTGAGCAGTGAAATATTTGTCTTGTAGGCCTTAATATTCAGGCTGCTTGAATATAAAGCCCGATATTCAGGGTTTCTTGCTTTCACGTATCTCACACAGCATCTAATATAAGTGATTGTCTTCAAAATGTTATGGAAGAATTCAATATTCCTGCTAATAAAATTCATGATATAATAAGGGATAACGCACCTAATATGGCTGCAGGAGTTACACAAACAGGATTCCAGGAATTACCTTGCTTTTTACACTTTTTGACACTAGTTCTCAATGATGCCATATTTGAACAAAGAGACGTGAAAAAAAATATATCCATATGCAAACAAATCGTAGGTCATTTTAATCACTCATCTCAAGCTATTGCCAAGTATGAAGAATATCAAACTAGATTTAATTTACCACAGCACAGATTTATTCAGGATGTACAAACCAGATGAATAGCCAGTACCTTATGCTTTCAAAAATTTTTGAACAAAAGACGGCTCTCATTTCATATTGCAGTGATCATTCAAAACCTGCATGCTTAGAAACAACGGAAAGTTCTCGAAAAATTGCTAAAAATACTTAAAAATTTTGTTGATTGTACAAATTTATTGAGCCACAAGGAATCAATGGCATCAGCAATAATCCCAAATATTAAATTGATTTGCAGTTTTTTTGAAAAGAGTCAGAAAAAAGGGACTTGAGGGACTTGGGTCCACAGTATCAGCATGGAAAAATTCAATAAAAATAGATTCAGCATTTACTTTACTGATATGAATCTTGTGCTACTTTGCTTACCTATCTTGATCACGCTTTAAAACTACATTCCTTGAGGATGAATATATATAACAATAAAAAGTGGAAGATATTCTTAAACAATGGATGTGCGAAGATATATGTTGGATAAAGGAAAGGAAAACAGTTTCCACTACTTTAAACTAAAACAGTTTCCACTACTTTATCAACAGAATAGGGCGAAAAAGGTGATATAAAGATAATAGTTTTAACTTCAATTTTGAAAGCTGTTTTTCGGAATTTAAAGAGAAAAAGACTTTAAAAACAGCAAAGAAACTCGTTCCTAAGGAGAAAGACACATATTTTGAAAAAATTGAAGATGTTATAAAAGTAGAAATCAGCCAATATAAAAATATGAAACTTATTAAAAATGCAGAAAGTGCCTTACAATAGTGGTCATCGAATAAAGATACCTTTCAGCATTTGGGTGTCCTTGCTAGAAAATATTTAAGCTCGCCCCCCTTTTCCGTGGAAAGTGAAAGACTCTTCAGAATTGGAGGATCAACTTATTCTCCTAAAAAAATCGGATGAACTCAGAAACAGGAGAAATGTTAATGTTTTTGCACTACAATTTAAGAGTCATGCTTTGACTACAAATAATAATTATAATTTTGCATCAAGATCTTACTTTTAGTAAATTAAAGAAGGAATTTTTTTTAAACAAAAATGACAAAATTGTTCATTTATTAAAAGATTTTAAATGTGCTATTATTGTTTATCAGTTGTTCTTCGGCGAATTAACTAATTATTTCTTTAGCAAAGATAAAATATAAGAGAATTCTATGACATTAATTTATAAGGTTATAAATATCTAAAATTAGCTGATTTAGCAAAATTAGGCATATATATATATATATATATATATATATATATATATATATATATATATATATATATATATATATATATATAAAGAATCGGAATCGGCACTTTTGACTGGTATCGGAATCGGTATCGGCTGGAAATTTGGAATCGTCCCATCACTGATTTATATTCTTGGAGATATTTTATGTCCCTAGTTTATATTTCTGGTACTATACTTTTTTTATATTTACGGTTGAATTTATCTACTCAGCTCATAAGATAAGACTGAAAGCTTTATTCCATACTAACACCTTATATAGGGATCAAATTTGTCTGAATATTTTGTAGGATATCTACTTAGTCATATCTTATATAAGCTATTCCAAAGTGTGTAAATAATTTATCGAAAGTCACAATATATGGTCTTTTCCAAAGAGTATGTTTATTCAATTGAATTCAAATGTTTAACTTATGCCAAAGAATGTTAAGTTAAATTACTGTAAATTTACTATATTATAAGTTTTCATATAATCTTTGTCTATACATAAATTACATTCAGATTTTACGATATTACTCGTTATATTTACTTTTCATACTTTCATAATTAAAATAAGTGCATAATTGTTGCGTGTCATTCACCTTAATTTTCTTTTGTCAATATTTAATTGGTCAATTTATTAATAATTATCAATATACATCTTTTAAATTGCTGAAGTCATCATTGAACCATCTATTATCAAGTTGAAATTATTAAATTTATTAAAATATTGACTCATCATCAGGTGGATAATCTCAGTATTTGCAAGTTAAATCATATGGTTGTGGAGGGTACATTGCAGGCGGTCCCTGTGACTAATACCTGCCGCTAGGAGAAAATGCCACATTCGGGTCATTTAGGAGGTGAAATTCAACATAATTAATCTGAAAGTAAATTCATTCTTAACTCTGATATTATAATTTATTCTTTTCGCTAAGGCAGGACTTCAAGTCTTGAATTAGCGTTTGAGAACGTCAGTCAAGTTCTCAGGGGGCGCGCACTTATTGAATTAGATTATTCCCTCCATCTATTTTAATATGTGCCTGTCTGAATTAAAACCACATGAGCACTTGAATTAACGACTCTTCTCCCTAACAACGTGTTAGTACAGATATCTACGGGGATTTAGAAATGTTAGTAATAGGCGAAGTTTGTGATGTTTTTAAATATTGTATAGGTAAAATAGGTGAAATAATAGGAGATAATAGAAGAAATAGGAGAGGAAGATAAAGTATAAGAAACTTCAGTTACCTCCCCATTAAGATTTGAATCCCCAGCAAGCATATCTGCATTATAATTGTGTGCAAAAATTTTTATTGGTCCCTTAATGCTTTGTAGGTCTTTAACTTGGTCTATTAATTGTGATAATGTTTTGAGGTGCACAGGTGGAAGAGGATTTGCATCTAAAAACCCTTCAAATTCATCATCTTCATCACTAAATAGAGAATCATTCTCCCCTTGATAACCATCCTGTTCTGGGTCTAAACCAGGTCTATTAAAGTCTATTTCCTCTTGAGTTATATCATCTGCTACATCGCCATTCGCATCCTCACCTATCTCAGAATCATCCGCTCGAAAAACCAACTCCTTAAATAAGCGGTTCTTTCGTAGATATCCCGGGATGTCAATTTACTTTCGTAAATGTGAATAATGAACTCTTTCCTCTCGCCCTTCTCGTCCATTTGAATTTGCTACTCTTCTAACCTTATAAGCCACTTTATTATCATTCACTTGAGTTATAACAAAAGGTCCTTCCCAGCGTATCTTAAACTTGTTAACTACTTCATGACCCTTGAAAATAACTTTCTTTAATACTTTTTGTCCCTTACAATATGGGGAAAAGTTAATTGTTCCTTCACTCCAATATTGAGGATAACTGTGTGTGGTTTCCAAATGGGCAACTTTTAAAATATTATCTGATGGAGATGCCTTCAGTGAGCTGTGCAGGGTATGGTTATAGGTGACCACTGATACTGGTAGTTCTTCATCCCAAGTGGATGAAATTTCAGCAACTGAATAAGACTTCTATTGAATCGTTAAAAAATTCCGTTACTGGAGGGAATTAATGGTGAAGTTCGGATGTGTTTAATATTAAATTCTGATAAAACTTTTTGAAATCTGTCTGCAACAAACTGCATACCATTATTGGTTAACATTCTTGTTGGAATCTTTGGCAAGAATGGTAAAATTTGGTCTCTTAGTACTGAAGCTACCGTAGAACTCTGTTTATTTCTAATTGGTAATACACTGACTCATTTAGTGAAATGGTCTATAAGAACAACAATATATTGGTTACCCGATTTAGTTACTGGAAACTGCAGCAAGTCCATTGCAACCAAGTCAAAAGGGCAACTGGCTACAATTTTCAAAGTAGGAGGCACTATATTACTGGTGTGTGTTTTTAGCTTTTGACAAGTGGGACAGCATTTCACTATATCTGACACTACTTGATTCACCTGTGGGTGCCAAAAATATTTGTATATTAACTCCAGCAATTTATTTTGACCAATATGGGCACATTTCCAATGTAATTTTAATATTACTGCAGTCATTAAATCAAATGATATTACATACAATCTCTTCCCATGTTCATGTTGATAGTACAGAACCCAATCCTCAAAAAATAAGTTTGTTTGATGAGATTTGAACAGTTGCAAATTATTACGCCATTGAGAAACAGGTATTCTGTCTCGAACATTCTTAATTAATGATACCAGCAATTGGTTAGTAGTTTGATTGTCAATGACATCTGTTTCATTGATATTATGATGGGCAACATCAATGTCTTCATATATTGGGACAACGGCATTGATATTAATAATGATCTCATTCATATTGGGTCTAATCACAGAAAGCTGTTTTAAATAATTATAGTGTATTCCTCTGAGACATTTTAATGTACACACATTATCTGGGTATTGGGATCCGTAAATTATTGTTTTATCATCATTATAATAAATGATAACTTTTGTATGAAAGATGTTGCAAAAAGCTTCAATCATTTCAGGAATAGGAACTTGCCCACTATTATTCATGGATTTGACCTTCTTTCGAATATCTCTTTCCTCGAGATTATATCTTCCTATATTTTTCAACATTTCACTGACCACGGTTGAACGTAATTCAAGGTGACTATCCATAGACCCATACAGAAACAATGAAAAACATCTAAAAAGAGCATCTCCTCCACCAGGTACTTCAACCAGTTCAAATCCCACTGGGATGAATTCAACAGAATTTGGAACATCAATGGAAGAGTTTTCTTGCGAACTGTCAGGAACCGGAGACCTAGACAATGCATCAGCTACTGTATTATTCTTTCCCACAATGTGTCTAATTTCAAAGTTGAATTAATTTAATTCTTCCCATGTACGTGCAACTCTTCCATCAACCATGCTCATGTTTTGTAAGTAAATGAGGGGTTGGTGATCAGTATATATTACAAATTTTACTCCCCTAAGGAAAGCTTTTAAGGACTTAAAAGACCACCGTAAAGCAGTCAGCTCCTTATCTATCACACTATAGTTCTTCTGTGGCCCGCTAAAGGTGGTAGATATATATGCTATGGGACGATGTTCGTCGTTTTGCCTCTGCGAAAGAAACACCCCAGCACCTACATTTGAGACATCTACATGAAGTTCCAACGGGGATGCTTCAGGACTATAATCTGGAAACCCAAAAAGTGTTGGATTCACTAAGGCCAGTTTCAATTGCTCAAAGGCGGTTTGACATTCAAGAGTCCAGGTAACAGTTTTTCCTCCCGTCTAAACTGATAATGATTTGGCAATCTGTGAACAGTTTGGGATGTGACGCTGATAGAAATTCACCATCCCTAGGAACTGTCGCAGTTGCTTCACTGTCGTTGGGATAGGATATTCTAAGGCTCCACTTAGATTCTTGTCCAGTGGTAAAATTCCTCTTTCAGATATATTATGGCCCAAGAATTCTACTTCTTTCCTGCATAACCGTGTTTTTTTTGGTCTCAACTTATATCCATTGACTTCCAACACTGAAAGTACTTTCTCTAGTGCTGTAAGATGTTTATCAAAGGATCTGCCCAGGATGATGATGTCATCTAAATATACCAACACTTGGTTCCAAGGTAAGCCCGCCAAAGCTATCATCATACCTCTCTGGAAGGTGACAGGGCCATTTTTGACACCAAAGGGCATCTTCAGGTATTCATACTGTCCAAAAGGTGTTGAGAAAGCAGTTTTTTTGACACTATCAGGATCCATGGCAACCTGATGATATCCTTTTATAAGATCCATAGTTGTAAAATATGCAGTCCTGTGCATGTTATAGATCATGTCTACAAGGTTTGGTAGTGAAAATGAATCCCCTTTGGTCACACTATTCAACTTCCTGTAGTCTATCCAAAGTCGTAAAGACCCATCAGGTTTTCTCACAGGGACTACCGGAGCTGAATATGGAGACTTGCTAGGGCGTATTATATTTCCTTCCAAGAGGTCAGTACATTCCTTCTCAATTTCTTGGGCGAATGGACCTTGAAATCTCCTTACTAGAATACAGACAGGTTTATCTGTCTCTAGTTCAATTGTATGCATTATATTTGATGCAACTCCTACATCATTATCTCCAGTACTTAAAACTGTTGGATGCTTCAGTAACACACGGATGAGTTGTTCCTTTTGATCAGCTGTTATTGAAAAATCTTCTAACTGAAACTCTGAATTAATCTTTCCCACATCCCAATATTCTACTGGGTCTGCAATAGAGAAATCAGGGGTACCCTGATTTATAGATCGATCCTAACGAATCATCATCTACTGGTTTAATCTTTCCTACTACGGTGTGCTTGCAAATATACTGGTCTTTTTCAGTATTATTGAGAATTGCCATCTGTGGATTATCTAATCTAAGATCAAAAATCCCAGGTACTATATAACCCCGTGAGTGTTCTACTCCCTGAAATTCAACCAAAGGATGACGCCTATCTATATTTAGATAAGGGACTCTAATTGGTACCATTTTACATTGGTGGGGCTTTATAACTACTGATTCTGGTACTATACAATTATAGAAAGGTATAATAGAACTGATGTCCTTACCTACAGTGGTAAGTTTATTATTTGTTCTATGTACCAGCTCATGTCGGGTTAGGTCAGGTAACAGCACCTAACGCTACCTGATGTGTCTTAAATTCTACAGGTACTATAAAGAACATAATAGGTTTAGTGACAAAGCCACTATCTAGAATAATTGGTTTCTCTATAAAGAATTCAATTTTGGTTTTTGGACTAGGCCCAAATCCTTTAATAGCCTTGACTTCTACAGAAGGCTGTAATAGTACATCTTTCAAATATGTTTGGAGAACATTTTCGTTTAGTAAACTTACCCTTGCTCCAGTGTCGACCATACAGTCAACAGACCATTTACAGTCAGGGTCTAATGATACTTCAATTATTAAAGGATCTACGTTGGCTTGACATAGGTTTATTTCTATATTAGGAACGTTCTTATCTTGTAACTTTTCTGTAAATATTTTATTATTTGTATTAAAATTATTTTCTAAATGTGTTTTAATTAATGTTTCAGACTCAATTTTATTGTCATGGGTTTTTACACAATAGGGATGAGCCACTGGTTTTATTGGGTAATTTGTATTCCCCACAGTGTGACTCTTCACTGCAGAGCTTAAAAGTTTTCTGAATCCCCAGGACATTTGTTCTCGTCATGGGATTCGCCAAAAAGACCACAATTTTCAATATAACGCACCTTTGCCTTCACACCTTGAGCAACCCAAGGAGCACTGGATTGTCCTGAATTGTTATATGTGTGGCTTCGAAAATCTAAATTCCTTTGAGGTAAGGGTGTAATCTTATTACTATTTGGCCAAGAGTCATTCTCCTTAGCGGCTAACATGTCAAAGTTGGAGTTCCTGATATCATGACTACGATTCCGATTCAGATAATCCTGACTCGATTCCCTGCCTTGAGTGCTATTCCGATTCTCCTGATTAAACTTCTGATTCCAAGTTCCTTGATTACTTTGCAATTTTTTACTTTGATTCTCAATTCCCTGATTTGGATTCCGATTCTCGTTCCACTTTACATTTTTATTATCTGAATTCCAATTTGAATCTCTCCGATTTGGACTACGAGAATTGCATTGAATTCCTAAATGTGCCCCTTTACAAAAAGGACAAGTTGGCTTCTGTGCATTCCCAAGGGCTCTAGAGGCATTATTTCCAGTAACATGCCAGCAATCATTTCTAATGTGTCCTTTGGTTTTACAATAGCTACAAATCCCAAGAGCTTTGTAACATTCATCTATGAGGTGACTTATTCTTCCACAGTAGTCACAATACTTTTCTTGATAATCAGTATTCGACTCATGGGCGTCGTCAGGGGGGGCAGCTGCCCCCCCTAGAAGTGTTTACTCTTATAGTCTACCTGCGATTTTTTTGATCCAACATCCCGTTCCGGGTGGCCGCTAAATACATTTTACGATATATATATATTGTGGTAGGTTTTTGTTCCCACCACAATAGGAAAATTGCTGTACTCACCAACCTTCAAGCTTGGTAGAGGTCTGCTTTCTTCCAGAAGAGCACAGCACTGGGAATCGATGTTGTTCCTCGAAGTCTGTGCGATCTTCTTTGTTCTTGTTCTGTGGGATTGCAATACAAAAAAATATAATTAAAAGGCGCAGTGGAATTTTATTGTTGTCGTTGCTCTGCCAAGTAAACGCTGCTCTTCTTTACCTGATTCCCTTGTTATGAGTCTTTTCGGTTTTTCTAAATATTCTTGAATAGCTACTCTTCCCTCTTTTCTTCGCTTCAGGTTTCGCTCGTTTTTTTTTTAGTTTATTTATATGTCTATCTTCTTCCTATTTATTTTCTTTTTTACTCTCCTTCGTCTCTGATTTCTTCGATTTCTTCGGTTTATATCTATAAAAATGCCAAAGTTAAAATATGGATTCGCAACTTGACTTCTGATATAAGCAAGATAAGTCAATGTTACAGATATAATCAAGTTAGGCACCAGAACGAGGAACGACAATACTACTCACTGAATGGCCAGACCTCTCTTTTACTGACTTACTCGGTCGATCTCCATCAGGCTAATAAAATTCTAAACGATTACTATAAATATAAAACCTCTTTATTTCTTTCTCTTTTCCTTTCCTTCGCTTTATACAACCCTATCTAAGTATTTTATGGGGTTTTCCCTGAATATATATGTTTACACATATATATCCACAAATATATAAAAAAAAGAATGATTTATAAAGATAATATCGATATTGATAAATAATAAATGAAATATATATATAATATATAAAATGTTATAAAAAAATAATTTTATTTAGAGATATATATATATACACAGGTATAGTTTTAGTTTTATCTGTATAAGTAGGGTTTTGTTGATTTATTTATTTATTTACCCCTTTATTTATGATATTGCTTTTTTTAGTGTGGTGAATGAAAAGATGAAATGAGAAATGAGGATGAAAAATGAAAAATGAAGGTGAATGGTGAAAGTCAGGTTTATTCAGTTGGCATCTAGTTTTTTTTTCTATTTGTGTGTATATTCATATATTTAATTCATATATTTATCATATATATATATTAATTATTTCAACCAGAATAATTAATAATAATAATAATAATAATGATGATAATAATAATAATAATAATAATAATAATAATAATAATAATAATAATAATAATAATACTGATAATAATCTAGTTATCTTATGATAAAGATTAGTTTTTTGTCACGATGAAATTGTACATTGAAATTACGCTATTTATACTTTAGAGAATTTGTCCGAAAAAAAATCACTTGAACTGTCACAATTATTTATAGCTTTGGGGAAACCAGGCATTGTTTCAATCCCAGGCTATAATTTGCTAGAATTCTGAATTGACATAATCAATTCTCTTGAAGGTGAAACAGGGTGACTCCAGGGTCACTTTCTGCTAATGTGGGTAACCCTTATGGGTGGTTCTGGTTGATTGTCGACCAGTAAGCTTGTAGACTGGTAAGCTCTCAATCGGATCTGCTCCCCGACTCGTACCTTTAAATAGTAATAGCACTTTATTGAATATCCCAAAAATTAATTAATGATTAATAATTTAATCTTTAATATGTCCTATTCCATTAGAACTATCCTCATTAGAAATTTTTCCTAACCTATTTTGTATATCTTCATTATTTTCATGTAAATTTACTTTCTCATTAAATTATATAGATAATTACCCTTTTATAAGGAAACGGTCATTCCCGTCCTTCTTCGTTTATTATCAAGTTCTTTGTTCTTTACTCTGGTTGGTTTTTTTTTCATCTATTACGGAATTTGTTTTCTTCTTTTATTGATTTTTTTCTTTGACTCTTGTTTCTGTTTTTCCTCTTTTATTTCTATATTTTGATGATAGCTTTTCTTTCTTTTTGTTTAAGCTATTCTTTCCACTCTCACATTAAATTCCTTTCTGAAAAAGATGGGGAGAAAGAACAATGAAATGAAACCCATCTCATTCCTCCCCACCCGTCAAGGGAGTATAGTTGAATGATGGGCGGGGATAGCACGGAAGTACACTCCCTCAAAACTTGGGGAGGAATGCCATCTGGGCCACCCGTCTTCCTATCCTTCATAGATTTCAGGGGCCTTTGCACCCGATCAAATGTAATCACAGACAAAGACATAGGACACCTGAGAGGAGAGTGAGGAGGAAGAGAAATGCCAGAATCGTCTAGGGTTGAGTTAGTGGAAAATAGGAGGCCGAAGGAGATTTGGCCTTTTTCAGTTGCGAAATACAACAGAAACCATCATAGGCTAAAGGGAGATTTACAGAAAGTTGTAGGAGATGTTTTTGCAAGAGGCCAGAAAGATTTGTCAGTAGGAGAACCAAGGAAGTTAGCGCACTTTCGTTTGATGAAAGCCCGCTTTGCAACGATTTCTAGCTGAATGAAAATTGGCGAGAGTGATTGGAGAATGAGAATTTTTCCACCTCCAATACGCACTGTCTCTAGCCTGAATGGCCAGAGAACAAGCACGATCAAACCATGGTTTATGAGGAGAGAAAAATTTAGCTGAAGAAGGAATGAACTTGCTAGTCCATCAACGATGCAGCTCCCTGCCTTATCTTTTAAATATTTAGACATCCATCATTATTTCACTAATAAAAAAAATCAAAAAAAAAAAAAAAAAAAATAAAATCTGAGGTAGCCAATTTTCTATCATCTGCAAACTTGTAAACCTTGCATTTACGTCCCTAGTCTAAATATTTTATACATATATGAGGAACAGCAACTTGACCTAAGAAATCGTTACGTACCACAAACATGTCTCCTCATTTCCATTAATAAATACTTTTCGTATTTCATTAATTATTATTATTTTTATTATTATTATTATTATATTATTATTATTATATATTATTATTATTATTATTATATTATTAAAAAATAAGAGAATTTAGAATCAAAAATTTTTGAGCTTCTAAGATAATTTTGGAGGGTTGAACCCCTGACCCCCCCTGTCTACAAGCCTTGTTATATATAATATATATATATATATATATATATATATATATCAATCTGTAATATATACAATATAATATATATATAATATATATATATAATATTATATATATATATATATATATTATATATATATATATATATATATATATTATATATATAATATTATATATATAGTATCATATTATATATATATATATATATATATATATATATAGGCCGAAATCACTTCGGCGATCAAATGATTAATGAACTTTCATTCACTAATTGGGGAATGGATTAAGAGTTACTTTCAACGTAGTGGCTTTATTAATGATAGTGATTGACAAGGACAAATATGGTTTTCATCAGATAAATAAATAGGTAATTAATATGCACAAATCGTCGTTAGCACTATAATAAAATACACAGAACTAACAAATAAGAGATGGCACTGATTTCCTATCCTAAATAGCCTTCCGGCGTTTGGTTTGAATTCACAACTTTCTCAGAGCGTCCTCATGCTATGAGGCTTCTTACAATACTCCCGAGCCTTGTTTGGTGGCGTCCCTTCTGGGCCCTGGCACCAATCACAGCTCTTGTTTGGCGTCTCTTTCCTTGGGGAGGGAAAGAGGCGCGAAACACTTAAAGTTTAAACAATATACATTATGTAATTAAGAAGTGGACCACCGATGAATTTAAAGTGGTATGCAGGAGACTTGCAATAGCCTCTTCCAGACTTGCATACACTCTAAGACAATGCATGCTATTGTCTTACAAAGATTCCCTAATCAGTTTTCAGCTTATAATTGGTGGTCCTTCGAGTGTGGAAAGGATCTCTGCTTCGGAAACTGGGGTGAGGCCCCTGGTTCCGATTTCACAGAGATACTTCTCACCCTCCTTCGAATGGATATGATGAAATGCAAAGTGAAGGAAAGGGAAGAACAGGTGAAATACTACTCGGGTAAGGAGAAAGAACTTACAATATGAATATTTAATACCTTTAACAAGTAACTTGTACTCGTATTAATTACCATAACAACGTCTTTGACTCTTATTTTTCTCAAGAGCTATTTACCTCAGTTCCTCATTTCCTTCCTCTATTTCCTTTATTCCGAGTTTTTCTTTCAGTCGGGACGCTCAGGAACGAGGTTGTAGAAAATTTTGACATTTCTTAGGTTTTCAACTACCACCTTATCTCCCTTTAGAATATGAGCGTTGCTGTTAGTGATCTTGATGACTTTATATGGGCCGCTGTACCTCGGGGAGAGCTTCCCAATGTTATACTGTTGATTCTTGACCAGTAAATATTTCGCATCTTTTAAGTTCCGAGGTAAGAACACGTTTCTATTCCTTAAATTAGTTCTTTTGGCTAACGGTTTTGCCATTAGCCCAGCCAGTTTTTCAATATAGGTATCATAGGATTTTGGTCCGTCTGGGACGGACGGGTCTAGCAAGCCGTCAGGGATGTTTATATCTTGCCCGTACAACAATTTGCTGGGACAGATGCCCGATTCGGAGATGGGGGCGAGCCGGAAAGCGAACAAGACGAAGGGTAAAACATCTAACCACCCTTGGCTCTCCATACCCGGTTCAGCGAGCATTGTTCTTAAACTATTTAGGATCATCTTATGAGTTACTTCGATCTTGCTATTGCTAAAGGGCACGTAGCTAGCGGTCGTTGTGTGCAGTATTCCTAACAGTTTACACACACTTTCAAATAAATGTGATGTAAAATTTCCACCTTTATCTGTGATGAGGTTGCTGGGAATTCCACAGTGCTGAATTAGCTGGTTAATCATGGATTTAACGACAGTCTCCTTTGTGATGTCTTTCAAAGGGAAGGCCCACACATAATGAGAGTACCGGTCGATGAAAGTTAATAGGTACTTATATCCTCAGCAGACAGGTAATTTCAAAATGTCCGCGTTTAAGGCTTGAAACTTGTAGGAAACCTCCCTGTATTTCCCGTAAACAGGGTTTATGCTACGTCCGATTTTTCCTATTTGACATTGGGGACAGCTTCTTACGAGTGCCTTCACCCTTTTATGCATGCTACGGAATACAAAGTCGGCTTTTAGAGCGGTGAGACATCAAGAAATACCCAGGTGTCCCTGGAGGTGAGTCATACGAATAATCTCGTCTACTCGCTGGTCGGGAAGAATGATTCTTGCATAATTTAAAGATGTATCCACATAGAGGGAGATCTCAGTTTTCTTGAACCAGAACGGTTGCTTCTTTATAATTAAAGAGCTTTTTTCTTTATTTTTAAGTAGTGAATTTATGTATTTGTCTTTTAATTGCTCTTCGCTAATCTCAGCGTAATTAATCTCTTTCCTGAAACGTTTTATTAGTTCCAGATGAACTTCATTACAATGTTGAATTAAATTTACTCGAGTATTTTCAGCAAAGATATCACTTATTTCATCTACTTTCCTTAGAGGCACTTTATCATTTAATTTCAGTAATTCTTCTTTTTCTATTTGTATCCTTTTCTTCATTTCTAATCCTTTTGGATTTAAACCTCCATTTTTCTCGTGAGAAATATTCTTGGAATTTTCTTTGTTTACTTTGTGGTTAGTTAAAAGGTCTACATTGTTATCCTTTGTTGGAATGTTGACCATGGCGCGTGTGCGGTTTTCTTTTATTGTCTGATGATAACGAGCCTTTAGGGTAGGGGATATTTCTTCGTATTTATAAGCGGTTTTAAGGTTCGAATGTAACTCCACGTGTAGTTGTTTGGGAGCTTCTCTCTGATTGGTCAGTTTGCGGATGGGAGAACCAATCACAGCATTCGTATGAGGAGGCGTGGTTTTTGGCTCTGCTTCTTCATCAGGAGCTTCGTTTTCTTCAACATTTTGCTCATCATTATTGATCTTATTTGTTAATAAATATTTAGCCAGCGGATTTGTCTTTTTTGTGATTAGTCCCCAAGAGACTTTGTAACTACTTAGCAAGTTTAGGCTTCTGATCTCTCGTACATTAAAATTCTTATCATCATTTACTCTTTTATATTTATTTATAAGTTCTCTGGACTGGGTTTCTATTTTAAGAAGATATCCATACTTCCTGAAGACCTTCGTCAGACAGACTAGCAGTTGGTTGGCCTGATCATAATTTCTTTCTGTGGGAGAGAGGACGGAACTATAAAATGCAATCGGTTGATCGTCTCCGTCAGTAGTGGATAAGATGACTGCAGCTGTGGATACATTGGTTGTATGTATGATAATTTTATAAATGGTGGAGGTGCCTGGGTAGGCAAGCACAGAGGCATTTTCAACAGCCTTTTTAGCATTTTCGAAGGCTTTATCCGCTATTGAGTTCCAGCAGATACGGCGGTTCGAGTAAGGTTTACCTTTTAAGAACAGATTTAGGGGCGCTGTTATTTCTGCGAACAGCGGAGTACTACTGCGGTAAAAGCCTATCTTGCCCAGGAAAGATCTTAATTCTTTTATGGTCCTGGGCTTTGGGGTGTCTAGGATGTCCCCGATTTTCTCAGGATTTGGTCTCAGGCCGCTTTCGTTGATGGTGTACCCGAGGTAATCAATTTCTCTTTTTGCCACTTGTCACTTTGCAGGATTTATACTGATATGGAGGTATTTTAATCTCTTCAGTACCTCCTCCAGGAGGATTTTGTGCTCCTGTTCGGTCTGGGTGTGAATCAAAATGTCATCCATATAAGCCTGAGTGTGGGGGATGCCTTGTATGACTGTATCAATGTAGGCTTGAAATATAAACGGAGATGAGACGTACCCCATCGGGAGGCTCCTGTAGGTGAAGGATCCGACGTTTGAGGTGATGGTGAAGTACTTTTGGGAGTCGGGGTGGAGTGGCACCCCATAAAATGCCTGGGTTAAGTCCAGCATTGTGTATAGCCGACTCCCCTTCAGGTTTGATATGGCATCCTGCAGGTGCGGGAGTCCATAGGTTTCTATCTCAGCTCTTTTGTTCAGTTCTCTAAAATCGGAAATTATTCTCACTCGATTTCCACTTTTCTCTAGAACACTCATGGGAAAAGCCCAGGGGGAGTTGCTGCGGCGTAGGACTCCTGTGGCTACCAGGTTGTCAAGTTCTGTTTTAGTTTGAGCATAGAGTTTGTGTGGTGCCCTCCTTGGTCTGAGGGAGATCGGAGGTCCCTTTATGTTTGCTTTGTAAGGGTAAGCGTTGGCTAGTTCTATTAATACTTGTTCTGGGATAAATGCAGCCTTTTCGTCAGTAGTTTCTTTGCCGTCCTCACCTATTAAGGCTGTGCTCATTTCTTTTTTTTTTATTTTATATTTTTCAAAAATTTCTTCCACCGTTCCATTTGTCTCAATTTATATATGGTGCGTAACTCCCAAACTCTGATATAGAAAGTTAATATTTCAATTATATTCATTAAAATTTTTTAGAACTTAGAAGGCATAGTTCACAAGGTAGGCGGAGGAGCGAGGAGAGAGAGGATTTGAGGAGGAAGAGGCACGGTTACATTATATCTATATTTAAAATCATATTTCTACTCAATTCTAAGGTATTATTTGTGATTGAATCTCTTCAAATAAATCACATTTTTAAAATCAATGCCCATCTCAAAATTCTTTATAAAAATTGACAACCTAAAATGGATAAAAAGCAGATTAGCCACATAAAAAGTTTCATTATATTTACGTCCCAGCCCCAAGTCGACTACAAGTATTTTTTAATATCATAATAGCGATTTTTTGAGTTATTGGCCGCAGCATTGATCCTAGGGGTGCCTTTGTTGATGGTCAGAAAAGCAGCTGCTCGCAAGGGATGCTTTTCTCGACCACAATCGACCAGGTAATCGACCTTATTTAGTGTGTCATTAGACTATATACAAGTTCAAGTTGTCAATCTTGCAAACCTTTCTGTCTCCCTCAACATCGGCTGTAACAGTCTTACTGCTTAAGCAGCGATCGTCCACAGCACCTAAATCAGTCGGGTCTGACAGGAGATTTGCTTCATTGCTTCCACTTTCCCTTATATTGTCTATAACACCCCCCCCCCCATTTAATAAATTTGATTTAAAAAAGACGTATCCCACATGCAAGGGATTGACAGTAGTGATAAAATTATTATTTTGTACATTACCATATAATTGAACAAATCGGGTTTCACGAATATAGAGTAATATAAATTTTAATGTAACATTTTTATATTACTGATTTTCCATTTTTATTTATCGGACTACTACCACATTTCATTTTTGAATTTATTAAGTTCTTTGAGCAAGAAGGAATCATGCGTTCCTTGTACATTTGTGTGACTTGAAACTGGCTTTATTGACAAACTTTTATTTATTAATTCAATATTTTTCAATTTTTATGTTATTTTTAATGTGATTTAATTTTTTTTATTTTGTTAGTGCTGGTAGTTGCGTCTATATTTGGTTCATTTTCAATGTTTTATGTTCATGTCATTATTAATAATAATATTATTTTCATTCTTTTTATTATTTTATTTTTATTATTATTATTATTATTATTATTATTATTATTATTATTATTATTATTATTATTATTATTATTATTATTATTATTATTATTGTATAATATTATTATTATTATATTACGGTAGTAGTTAGTAGTAGTAGTAGCAGTATAATTATTGCCACTATTTTTATTATTGTTAATAGAGTGGTTATGATTTATATAATTTTTTATTAATTCATTTAAATACTATAATTTTGTAAGTTTATTTCATTACACTCATCACTGTTTGTAAGATGGTCATTTATCACTTGGATTGTATCATGAAATCTCACCTTTCTGTTGTGAGTATGGTTTTCATGGCTGCGGTTAGATGGAAAATTTTGCAGCCTCTTTAGCAGTTTCCCGACGATGATGGGACATGTTGTATAGCATTTTTATCGCTATTATTATATATTAATGGGTACATAGGACACTCATTACTCTCACATCGGTAGGCTTTGAAGAGATAGCGAGCATGGTAAAAGCATAACTGGTTTACTGCGTTATTAAATGCTTTACTGTACCCATTTGCATCTGATCCTGAGTAGCGTGACCTACTTTTGTCGCGTGTCCTATTTCCTCTCTCAGCTGTGTCTGGTTGCCCTTTAATAAATTGTTGAAGTGAGCGGGCGAGCTCGTTCACAGTCTTCGTGAGGTCGGCCATCTGGCGGGAAAGCTGGCCTTCACCGCTGTTACCAGCTTCATGTTTGCGCTCTTGGTCGCGCGCGCTGAGAGGTGGGTAGACGGAGTCTGTTTCTCTCGTGTCGGTTCGGTTTCGCACAGAATTTACAGAACTCCAAGTCTGTTCGTCGTTTGGTTGTTGGTAATTTCTTCCCTTACGAACAAAGTTCCTATAAAGGTCATCTGCCACCTTAACCATTCTCTGCAGGTCATTTTCTTCAGCTAAAGAATAGACTGACATCTGGACATTTTGGGGCATTTGCTCCAAGAACAGATCTATGGCAAATATAGGGTTGTGTTCTACTAATACATCGAAGCTTTTGTTCCCCAGCACCCCCTTTACTCGATGGAGATATTCACTTGGCAACTCATCGGGTCTCATGCCCTGTTTGAATACGTCTCTTAATTATGTTTCTCAAGGCGGGAAGGTAAACTTCCTCAATATTTTCTAATAGCAGACGATAAGCATTATTTTGGAGAGGGAATGTAATTTTTGAGACCAAATTAGTGGGCAAAATTGGGGCCAACAAACGAACACGTTCGTGCATATCTTCTATATGATTTAGTTTGAAGATCGTTGTTGTGGCACTTAGCCAATTTATAACATCATAAGGGTCAAAGGTTGGTAATTGACTTGATGTTAGTTGACTATAGGTCTTTAATGGTGAGTCGGTATTAGGACGCCTCGTCTTCCCTTTTTGGCGGGAAGAAGGTGGCGTGATTTCCAACTCGGCCTCTGAGGGAGAACCAGATGGGCCTGTGTCATCATGCGAGGGTGGCATTCGTTGGGGGGATGGAGATTTCCCCTTCCCTTTTTTCGAAGTATTTTTCGTCTTAGTCTTAAGACTTAATTTCTTTGTTGACACCATTTTTGTAGCCTGTTTTTACTGACTGTGTTTTGGCGTCGTTTTTGAGTCAACTTTTAGGCGTTTGGATTAAGCCTAATGTCAAGAGCTTGATTTTGAACTCTCAAATTTTTGAAATAGCAACGATTTTTTCGTTACTATCCGAGTGTTCAATACGACTTTGCTTTCTTATTTTCAATGAGGTTAATAAGAAGCTTGATTCTTCACGTTATTATTTATTTGACTCAAATAATTTATTTAATTTTGTCAAATATCACTATTTAAGCACTTAAATACGAAAAAGTAACTTTTTTTTTTTTTTTTTTTTTCGATTAATTTGAAATTTTGGCAATTTTGGCACTATCTGACTCCAATTAGGGGGGCTCTAATTAGTCACTTTAGGGGGCAGCATTGATGTCTAGGCCGAAATCACTTCGGCGATCAAATGATTAATGAACTTTCATTCACTAATTGGGGGACATGGATTAAGAGGTTTACTTTCAACGTAGTGGCTTTATTAGGATGGTAATTTGACAAGGACAAATATGGTTTTCATCAGATAAATAAATAGTAATTTTAAGTGCACAAAATCAGCGTAGCACCATAATATACCATCAGACACAATTAATGAGATGGATGTATTCCTTACCTAACATAGCCTTCGGCGTTTTGGGTTTGGAATTCACAACTTTCCTCAGAGAGTTCCTCATGCGATGAGCTTCTACAATACTCCCGTAGCCTCGTGATATTGGTGGCGTCCCTTCTGGGGCCCATGGCACCAATCACAGCTCTTTGTTTGTGCGTCTCTTTCAACTTTAGGGAGGGAAGAGGCCTGACGAAATAAACACTTAAAGTTTAAACCAATATTATCGTACGGGACTGGATATGTATGACCAGGCCGCACTCTTTAGGTAAGGATAACTGTGAAATTCGGTCCACTCTAAATAAAAATAAAAAAATAATAAAAAGAAAAAAAAAAGATGATAGAAATAATTATTCGATACATTTGATAGACCAGCGCAAAAGATTAAAATACGTTGATCTCGGTTATTACTACAAGATTTTTATTTAGATCATTAATTTGTATACAAGAAGTTTAATTTATTATTTTTAAAAATCGCTTCTAGGAAATATAGGGTACAAATATTCCTAATCAATAGAACTTCACTTTTTGAAAAATGTGAGTTTTATAACTGTTATAATAGAAAATGAAAACTTGTGGATCGATTTTAATTTATTTTTTCAGTGGATACACGCGAGTATGTTAGTTAGCTTTAAACTGGCAAAGTAAGATTTTTATCCAAGCAGTATTAGTTGGCAAAAAAACGGGCCCTAACTTATGGTCCTGATTCACAACCCAGCAACGTAGAAAATGAAGGAATGGTGGCTTCGAACCACCATGTTTGTGTCGAATATATTATGGCGATATTATTTTATTGAACACCTCTTTATTTACGTTATAATTTAATTATAAAAAAGTGTAAGTAAGTAATAATATTTATAATAGCCCTCAGTTCATGTATCAATGCAATTTTATTAAGAAAAACAGTAAGTTCAAAAATAGAAATGCAAAATTTGTTAGAGAAGCGGATCGAAGGGGTGAACTCGGACAACGTCTTATTTATAATCATCGTATACATTATTTGATGACAAATATAATACATGAACATATATATTATAATACTTATCTCACTGAGAAATTCAGTATGAATATAATAAAAATTATATTTATTAATAATAAATTAAAATATATAAAATTGAAAATTATACGTAAAAGACGTAAATATATAATACAAAGATGGTCCGTAATGTCATCACCTCTCATAGTATGGGTGGTCCGTCTTCACCCCGTTCACTTAACTAGGTCAGGCTGACTCGGGCGTTAGTATCTAACATTTAATTTATAATTACTTGAAATTATATTATTAGAATTAACAGTTTTTATGCTGGCTGGTATATGTCCGACTATATAGTGACCGCTGATTACAAATAAAAAAATTTCCAAAAAGTGCATTTGGGGAGTCGAGAGACCAAGTTATACCTAAAGTGGTCACACGTCACCCCGCCCGACGCAATGTTAACATTTATGTAATTAAGTAGTATGAAGAACCACCGAATGAAATTTTAAATTAGATGATATCAGTGAAGTACTTTGCAATAGCACATACAAGACTTGCATACACTCATAAGACAATGCTGATGAACTATTGAAATCTTACAAAAAAAGATTCCCTAATTCAGTTCCTAGCTAATAAATATAATTAATATATTAAATTAATTATTAATATATGAATATAGTTATATTAACAATAATATATGTTATGCTATATTGAGGTTGAATTATACTGTATATAGTATATAAAACATATATATATATATATATTATATCTCGTCAAATGGTGGGAGAGGCGGACCAATAAAATAGGCATTTTTTTTATTTTGCGTCAATGAAAATTCAATATTAAAATTAGCTCAATTACTTAGAATTTTTTTTTCTTAAAATTGAAACCTTTCGTTATAATATTAATACTGCAAGAAATAATATAATACCAATGCCCTTCAACTATAATGAAATATTTTTTCAATGAATGAATGACTTCATGTAATAATTGATTAATTTGAACAGTCATAAAACGAGGAGAAGTATGTTGATGATATAATACGTATTAATTTAATTTTCTAATATATCACAGTAGTAAAAAATGGTAAGAGTTAATGACAATAATTAAATTGCTTTTAAAACATACGAATAATAATAATAATAATAAAAAAAAAACATGAAAATATGATTAAAAAAAAGAACATGTATCATTCCAAATTCAATCTCTTCTAAGTATGTTTGAAGACGTAATATATTTTTATCAGAAATAAAATAATTATCCCCCAAAAGGATTGATTTGTATCCTTTTGATGCACAACACCATTAATTTTTATAGTTTTCGTAGTTATTAAAAT
>JABUQX010121469.1:0-45971 GCA_015478945.1 Trachelipus rathkii
TAAACGACGGGGCACAGCAAGTGCACTGAAGACTAGAAGAATACTAATGATACAGGCAGCGAACAAAGTCTAAGACCACAGCCATTAAAACGCAACGGAGAGTCACAAATGTGTGTAACACGATTAAACGAGAAGTTTCCAACGAACTACCCAACAGTAAACGTAGACTCAGCAATGAGCACACCAAAAACGTAACCGCCTCTATTGTAACTATTGTCAAGGCATATATGCTTAACATATAATATAATTTTACATCTCAAACCATGGTATGCAGGCAGATTTAAGCAAAAAGCTATGCATACAACTTGTATTTATCAAACTGATCAAGCAGAGGAAGTACTATAGTGCTAACGGTAACAAAGTTTTTACCAATTACATAAGAGCTTACACTCGCACACGACTGACACTAAACAAGTCATAATCGAACTATAGCGCGCGAGACAGACTAGACACACCCAGGACAGGCAGGCAGCAGAGCAGGCAGGCAGGCAGGCAGACAGGTCAGCCCTGTAAGCAAAGAATAACCATGGGGCCCATAGACATCTAGAAAAAGTTCCAGTAACTAAGCCAACAGTAGAAAGTAACCTAAAGCAGTACAAGACGTAACCTAACGTCCAGAGCTTTGTACCAAGCCATTCTCCTAACATATCAATGCTAATTGTTTTACATTAACATGCATACAAGATCTTAATAAAAGAATTACCATAAAGGCAGGCAGGATAACCTATGTGTTCTAGATTAATCACTAACTGGATCAACCGATATATGCTACGTAACACAAGTTTTCCACAAGTCAAAATGAAAGCTTACATAGCATCCACCGCAGTCATTGGGGAGGGAACTAAGGATTTATATGTTCAAACCTGCATATCGATGTTACCTGGAAACAAACCTAATAACCTTACGGCACGAACAAATTATTCTAACATTACAAAAATTCCATACTTAACAATCAGTAAAGTATAACACAGGGCGGGTACCAAAACGTAACCTATTCATTTAACTTATTTTCTTCATATGCAATATTCTCTTCACATCAATATATAGATTTATCACATTAACTCATTGTAATGAATTCTAACAAAAATCTAGTCTGATATTAATCTTCTCATCATAATTATCGATGATAATTAATCTAATCGGAGAATTATGTTACCGTAACATAGTTTTTTACATTAAATAGTTTAAATTTTAACAAAATTCTACACTAACCTTACCTACTAATCATAAATCGTAACTACTAATTAAAAAAATAAAATGTGTTTAAATCAAATATCTACATAAATAATTTAAGGTTACTCAATTATAAGATTAATCATACTGGTTAATCTAGTGTTAGAATAGGTTTACTTGGAGATTTTTAACCCTCACATAAATCAGAAACTTCAGTCAAATTCAAGGATATTGTAACCTCATACGGACTACCATCCGCCTCACCATTTTCTCGCCAAACATCCTATGATGTATTGAATCTACTGATCTATTGTTCATGTCACTTTTCGAGTATCATTTTGGAATAAACATAAACATAAAAATGTTTTTTAATAACCTGGACCAACAGTGAATAATATGCTAACTGTAACGAAAAGTTTTTAAACTTCAATTAAATGCTACAACAATCATAACAACACTGTATAATTACTGGGCATATATTTTATTTAAACACTTACGGTAGTTAATCGACAAACGACATACACTGTAATACATAAGCCTTTACGACATGTATACAGCCAAAATAACAAAGTTCACTAACATTGCATACAAGAAGCTAGTTAGCTTCACATCACTCTGAATTTATTCTAAAATATCAAGACAACGAGTTTTTTTGTAACTATAGAATAATCAATTGGTTTAATTTTTTTATACCTATAATCTATAGTAATATTTTAACACAAAATCAGAACTCTTACTAATTAGATACATACGAAAGTACGAATATACTTGCTCAAGAGGATAACAAAGTATTATACATAATCAGGAGGAGACTATACATATCGATACTGAAACTGAACTAGAATGCAGGAATGCAACAGACAGACGAACTTAACATACTCAGGTATGATTATCTGACTAACAATATTAACGCAAAGTTGTACTACCAGAGTGAATTAATCAAGAGGTAAAAGGTAGGCTAACAGGACATACAACTACGCAATGTACATACGCACTTTTCCATACATTGTCAGCCACAGCTAGAAGCAGTATTAGTCTACAGAGATGTCTTTAACAAACTGACCCAATCTATAAGAAGATTGACCCAAGAGTATATAGGAAGCACAGGATGAACTAGGAGTAGCTGACCAGGAGTGTCTCATAAGAAGTGTCACTCATATAGAAATGACAAGGCGACTCATAGTGCTCTGAGAAGCTATGAAATAACGTAGACATTAGCAAATTCTCGGCGCAAACTTACCATCTACATATCAAAACTTAAACTCTAAGCTCACGTTTCTTCTCAAACACATACCAACAGTTACATGGGTAATATCGTAGAAACTTAAAATCATTTTTTAACAATCAGCGTTAATTTTCACATTGCCGGATCACACGTAAAGTATTGTTCACACAAGAACGTGACAGAACATTAAGACCCTAGCCTAACATAAGGTGTCACGACCACTGTACACAGAGCGAGGGTGATTATATATTATTGTTATATGGTCTTTTAGAGAATTTGGAACTACGAATAGGACATTAACATTTGGGAGCTAGTGAATAAGGAGTTCCTCAAAGCTGCTATCAGGCCCAGCTTTCAGGTACCAACAGTAAATCCACCGTCGCATCCGCCTGCTTTTTACGCGAATTCATTTCAGCCCACGACGCAAACTGACAGGTAGCTAGATTATCTTAATCAGTTTTTCACCGTTAGACAAAGTGGTCCAGAAGCTTCAAAGATACCACGCAGAACATCATTGGACTAGACCTTTGTATTACTAAAGTTTATCAGAAGCTGGTCTGTTACATAGAAATTATCAGCAGTCACTCTAGTGTTGAACCATATGAATGAGAAAACGGGACAGGAGGCAGGCAGGCTTACAAGAGATCTCTCGAGTCAGGAGACCCATCCAGAAAATAGGCCTGAACCGATATCAAACAGAGTAAACGGATAATACGCTAGCAAATAAGTATTGTCACTGGAAGGCGCTAAGAAAACGCTCACAGGGCAACAGTACTACTTACGAACATGAGTGGCAATAGACTGCAGAGCAGGATACTACTACTAAAGTACTACTAGCACAGCATTCCAGGACTACCTTCACTAACTAGCTGCCAGCCTCAGACTGCAGTCTAACTAGCTAACTTCAACGACTACTACTAGTTTACTACCTCAGTCTGACCTCACCTAGAGCTGACTGCACGAATAAATAATAATAATAAATATAATGAATAATAATAATAATAATAAAAAATAATAATAATAATAAATTAAATAAAAAATTTAAGAGCAAGTAAGAAAATTAACCAGATGAATAATCGAGTAGATAAAAATCAAACAAGTATAGATACAATAAAGTATTAATGAATAATCAATAATAACAATAAATAGATGAATAATAAAGTACATAGGAATCACAGGGCATATAATGGTGATTGTAGATTCGATGAAGCAGAGTTAATCATTGGGATATGTTAGCAGATGTAGCTTGACAAAGTGTGAATAGGTTTACGTTTTGTTGTGTGCTATGTTAGATACTTTACTGTGTATTAATTGTGGAACTTTGTTAATGATTAACAGTTTATTCGTGCTTAAGCTGTGTTAGGTTGTCGTTGTACAAGTTCTCAATGTCTTAGTTCAGGTCGATAGGCAGGCCGCATCGATTGGCGATTTGATTACAGTGTACAGGAAAAATGTGTGCTATGTACCTTAGCATATATTCGTTGGTCAGTGTAATAAAGCAAAGTGCATTTTATGTATGTGTATATTTCAATCGGATGATGACCTTGAACTTTGATGAGTATGGAAAGAAATCAGATCAATAGATCATTGCAAGGCGGCACAGGCAAGGGGGGAGGGGGGAGTGGGGGTGGGAAATGTTTATTGATATAGCGTGGATCTTTTTATACCTGCCTTTACGGTAATGTAAAAGTACTAAGTTTGTTATATGGAGAGTTATAAAGCCCTGAAGATGCATGTACAAAAGAGTCACGAGTAAAAGACAGAACAAGAACATGATGGTTTAACAAGAATATAAAAAGAACATAGAAGTATGAACAGGTTTTGTGTTATGTTATACCCAAAGTGACAGTGGACTCTAGATGTATAGATCAAGTAGATTATAGATCAGTGAGATTCACTAGATGGGCGCGATGGGCAGGAGGAAGGTGTGGGCTAGTATGCAGCCTAGAATCTTGGATCTATATTAGAGGATCATAGAACAACGGTGATCTTATGGCGCTCTATGTACTATAGGAACATGGGAAGCTTAAAATTTTTCTTAAGTAAACAAACCAAGTGTTGTTTATGAAGCAAAATAAACTATGGAAACAAAGATAAAAAATAATAAAAACATTGAAAAAATAATGACAAAGAAATTTAAATTGAAACACGGAACAGAGACATTGAAAGCCCAAACAAAGAGGATAAATCTAAAGTGGCAAACTTGTATGAAAAGTAGCCAAACCCAAATGAGTTCACTTTCAGGTTGTGACGTCTTAATTGAACAGACCGACAACGTAGAATTGTTGAATAGAGCAAACGTGAGTTTTGAAGCGCCCTAACGGAGAGATGTTTAAGGCATGATCAGTACAGGCACGCCAGGAGCTGTCGCACAGGAACCCGGGCTAGGCCCGGTAACCCCAGGCAGGAACTCCCTGATGTCGCCCTCAGCAGTCCTCCCAGTCTGCATGTTGCATCCCATCCTTCCCTGCTTTTTTCTGTTTTGGCGCCTCCGTGGCATTTCTTCTGGGGACACCCCTCCTTTGGTGTCCCCAGAACACCTTTACGGACTATACAACCATCATACTTCGAAGGATCTACGGGACCGAATAACATATGTAAAGGACACCGAATCCGTATCTCAACTTACTCCTATCTTCCCTATGCCATCTCCAAATTTCAGCCCTTCTACGAGCATTCAATTTTTAGGGGGCAGGTCGCTCCCCTATGGCAGGCCGCACGGACACGTAAAGTGCGTGAAAATCCGATTCTAAAGGGAATCGAATCTTCGACGTAATAATGATCCTTCGGGAATCGATTTTTCGATTTCGGGTATGTATATAGTTATATATATATAGTATTATATATAATATAATAGTATTTATATAATTTATTACATATATATCTATATATATATCATTAGTATATATATATATATAATCATATATATATTACTTATATATATATATATATATATATATTAATATATAGTTTTATTATATATTATTAATATATATATATTTTATATATATATTATATATATATATATAATATATATAGTAATATATATATATATTATTATATATATATATAATATATATATATATATATATATATATATATATATATATATATATTATATATATATTATATATTATATATAAAATAATATTATGTTTATATAATAAATATATATTATATATATATATAGTATATTATGATATATATATATATTATTATATATATATAATATATAATATATATATATATAGCTATAGTAGTAGTATTATATATAATTTATAGTACTATATATATATCATATATATATATATATATATATATATATATATAGTAGTATATATATATATATATTATATATACTATATATATATTAACTCGTAATATTGAGGAGTCTAACCTAATCCTACTAAACCTACTGCCACTATGCCCCTAAAAGGGAATCGATTTTGGAGTCGAAAAATCATTCCCTTAGGAGAATCCGATTTTCACGCCACGTTACGTGTCCGTGCGCTCACTCATAGGGGAGCGCTGCCCCCTAATAATTTGAACTGCTTCGTAGAAGGCTGAAAAATTTGGATGATGGCTAAGTAGGTAGGAGATTAGCGAGTAACGGTATGGATAGCGGATTCGGTGTCTTTACATATGTTATCGGTCCCGTAGATCTCGAATATGATGTTGTTTAGGTCCTCGTACAGGGTGGTCTGGGACACCAAGAGGGGGGGTTCCCCCAGAAGAAATGCAGGAGGCAAAACAGAAAAAGCATGCAGGAAGGATGGAGGAAGAGACTGAGAAGGAGACAGAGTTGGTTACCGTGACGGCGCCGGGTGGCGGATGATGGAGCCGGTGAGGTTTCTGAGTACTAAACATCGCTTAAGCCTCAAACTTGATGTTTTATTTTCAAAATCTCGTTGTCTTTTTTGATAACGTCAACTCAAATTTCATTCTGTTTCCTAAATTTCTTTGTCTTATAAGTTCATTTAAATATTATTCTTGTGTTTAATTTTCTGTTTTTAATTTAAATTTTTTTAATTTATTCTTCCAATTTTTTATTATTTTTTATTTATTTTATTTCATGTTTGCTTAAACAATTATGTTTTTACTGAAAAAACAAATTTAAGCCTTTCATGTTTAGTAACGAAAAAATTTACGTTTTTACATGAACTCTATAAGTAGTAAAATCAAGCTATATTAGCCAGCCCCACCTTACCCTCCCCACACCATTAATGATCTATTTGCTCTATGGATCTATTGATCTATTGATCAAGTCATATTTGTATAACATAACACAAACCTTTTATTTATTTTTGGTTTTATTTCTTTAAATCATTTTTTGTTTTACTAAATTTTTGATTATTTCATGTGTTTATAACTTAAAAACTTGTACTTTTACATACAGACAGCACAGTAAATAAGAAAATCAGTAAATCAAAACCATCCCACCACCCGTCGCCCTCTGGCCGGCCTTCCAATGATCTATTGATTATTTTTTCGATATCACAAAGAAGCACCTCAATAGTGTGATGTACAGATAAAATCAAGTTCTTTAAATAAAAGCAAACAATATAGGCTAATTATCAAAGTTTTACATTAATAAAAGCTAACATAGCATCACCTGAACTAAAGAATATAAGTACACACAAATCTAACACAAGTTAAGCACGAATAAACTGTTACATTAACAAGTTCCACAATTATCAACAGTAAAGTACTAACATAGGCACACAAAAACTCGTTAACTAATTCACAGACTTTGTCAGCCACATCTCTAACATATCAATGTTAATTTTACATTAACATTATTATTTTATTATTATTATTATTCTTATATTTTCGTCTAGTATTATTTACTTAACATTTTTATTATTTTTATTCTTAATTATTATTATTATTATTATTTTTATTATTATTATTATTATTTTCGTTAGTATTGAATTTACTTAACATTAGTTGCGTCATTACTATTTTAGTCTTATTTATTGTTATTATTCGTAGTAGTAAGTAGTAGTAGTAGTAAGAAGTAGTAGAGTAGTAGTAAGTAGTAGTAGTAGTAGTTAGTAGTAGTAGTGTAGTAGTTAAGTAGTAGTAGTAGTAAGTGCTGTATTTGTAGTAGTATTATTTTGACTACCGTTTCTTCGTTTATCTGTAGATGTGGCAGGCTATGTTGTTTGATGTTTGACAGAGATTTTTGCTAATGTCCGTGTTTATTCATAGTTCAAAAAATGATGTTATATTTGATATGGATGACACATTGTTGATAAAGTGTTAGTATCAATTTATAGTTCAAGATGGTGGGTATCTTTGATAGTTTTGGACACTCTTGTTAAGTCGAAATTTGTTAGATAAATAATCGCTTTAAGCTGCTTGGTAGAAATGGGATTTGAGAAACAAGGCAGGGATAGGGTGAAGTTTTTAACATTGTGGTAATGAAGGGGCTAGGTTGAGAACTTATTCATAGGTTCCAAATGTTTATGTCTTATTCGTAGTTCCAAATGTTAGTACCTATTGTAGGTTTTCACACCCGTTGTAAGTGTTAGATATGTAGGAACTAGGTTTAATTTGCTGTATTCCCGTCATTTGTTAAATACTTACTCGTGCAGGATGTGAAAATTAACGCTGATCTTGTTAAAAGAACTGATAAATTCGTAACTGATAATTCCGCAAGTACTTATGTTGGATTATGTGTTAGAAAAACGTGGGCTTAGGGTTAGAGCCTTTTTGATAATGTAAGTGTTAGGTTATGCCCGAGAATTTTGCTAATCTGTCTACGTTATTCATAGTTCAAAAAATGATGTTAATATTTTATATGAGTGACACTTTGGATGAACGGTAGTACAAATTCATGTTCAAAATGTTGGCCTCTGTTGATAGATTCGTCAGTTGTTAAAGGACTTTTCTATAAGGATAATATGCTTTAGCTGTTTTGCTGATATGTTTGGAAAAGTGGGGATACCATTGAGTTTTGTATGTCCTGTTAGCTACTTTACTTTGATAATTAGCGGAACTTTGTGAATTTACGACCAGATTTAATCATACTGAGTATGTTAGTTGTTGTTGTGGCATTGGCATCTTGTTCAGGCTTATGAATGGTTAGCTTTATTGACTCTACAAAACTTTTTTACCATTTAGCATAATTATCGTCTTCTGTCATGATAATCTACGGTAAGGTTATGATAATTATGTGTTGTTAATATTACTATGTAAGGTAACAGAATAACAAATGATATGTTGCTTGATATCTTGAAAGTGTGAATAACTTACGTTCTGTATGCAAATGTTAGTTGGAACTTTGTTATTGTTGGCTGTTTATTCGTGCGTAAGTATGTTTAGGTTTGTCCGTTGTATATTATATTCTTAGTTCAAATTATGATATGTTTACTCTTTAAAAGTTAAAACTTATATCGTATCGTTAGCATAATATTCGTTGGTGCAAGTTTATAAAGAACGATTTTGATCTTTGTTTATCACAACAATGATGACTTCGAAATGTAGACATGAAACCGAGTAGGAATACAGTAGTATCAAATAGCTCATAGGAGTGGTGGGAGAAAGAGGGGAGGGGAGAGGGAGGGTAGCTCTGATTTACTGGAATTTTTGCTGATTTAGTGATTTAGAAATAACAGTAAATTCTATTACACTTCTACTATGATATTTTTATTCATTAGGAACTTATATATATATGTGTATGATCTTAGATAAAACTTTGTTAATGTTTTGCAAATTATCTGTGTGCGGGAATTCTGATAGTTTAGGTAGGTTATGAACTGAAAGTTTTTGGTTAAATTTAACTTTATTTAATGTAAAAACTATCGATTACGGTTTAAACATATATTGCGTTGAATTAGTATGATAATTAGATGGAGTTATGATAGATTTTGTTAAATATCTAAATGCTTATGTAAAATTATAATTGATATGTTATAGATATGTTGAAAAAGTATGAAGGTTACGTTCTTGTCCGCTGTGTTAGTTACTTTACAGTTGTTAAGTATGGAATTTTGTTAATGTTAGTATTTTATTCGTGCGTAAGGTGTGGAACTTTGTTATTGTTAACATTATATTCTTAGTTTACCGGTGATGCTATGTAAGCTTTATTAATGTGAAAACTTTGTTAACGTTAGCATATATTTCTGTTGATAGGTATAGATATCTATACAAGGTTATGATAGTGTTTTTGTTACTATTACCTATGTTAATGTTAAAATTAATATTGATACATGTTAGATATATGCTTGACAAAAGTGTGAATAGGCTTTACGTTTCGTGTGCTCATGTTGTTTTATACTTTGGTAAGCTGTGGAACTTTTGTTAATGTTCAAAGTTTATTCCTCGTGCTTAAGGTGTGTTAGATTTTGTCGTTGTACATTATATTCATTGTTCAGTTGATGTCGCAGCTTTATTAAATAGTGAAAAACTCTGCTACGTTAGCATATATTCGTCTGTGTCTTAAGAAATAAAAGAATTAAAGAATAAATAAAAAATAATAAAAATTGAAAAAAATTAAAAATTTATAATTGAAAACAAAAATTCGAAATACAAAGAATAAATGGAAAATGAAACTTATAATATAAAAAATAGCAAACAATATATTTTAGTTGACGTTTATAAAAAGAAAACGAGATTTATTTGAAAATAGAAATATCAGTTTGAGGCTAAGCGAATGTTTAATAAGCCTCAGTACTGCAATGTGATCGCACCGCGAGGTCCACGCACCGGTGCCTGTAACCAACTCTGGATCTCCATTCTTAGTCTCCTTAGCTTCAATTCTAGGATACTTCTCACTTTCTTCCCGTCTTCCTTCCTATATTCTTTCGTTTGTTGCGTTCCGAGTGGCATTTTATCATCGTGGGGACTTCCACCTCTGTGGGGGTCCACCAGAAGCCTTTTTGAAACGGACTTACAACTCATCAATATTCGAGATTTCTACGGGACGATAAAACATATATATAAGACCACCAATACTGTATTATTATACAAATACTTTTCTACTCGGCACCAACCGGAGATAGCACCGGTGCCGGATCCGGATCCGGATCCGGATCCGGATCCGAATCCGAATCCGTATCCTACTTACTGCCTATCCTCTCTCTATACCATCTCACCAAATTTCAGCCTCTGCTAAGAGCAATTGCTCCAATTTTAGGGGGCAGCCGACGACCACGCTGATCGATTTTCTCGAGGAATACGAGTTTTATCGATTTCGGGCTATATTATTATAAACATAAATCAAGTTTCTATTTATCAATATAAAGAACTTGATTTTAGTTAATGCTTTACGATTACGAACAGTGATAACTGCGAAATTGTGATATGTCACAATGAGCAATCTATATATCCATCGGAGGGCGGACAGAGGGGGGAGGAGGGCTATGGGCGTGAGATGGTTTTGATGTTACTGATTTCAACTGCTTTTCGGGTAAAATGTAGAAGTAAAGTTTTTTTTAAGTTACAAACGATGAAGATATAAAACATTTAGTTAAAACAAAAATGATTTAAACAAATAAAACAAATAAATAAACGTTCTTGTGTTATGTAATGAACAAAACATGACTTTAAATCAAGTGGATCATTAAATCAAGATAAATCTGAATAGATCAATGATTGGGTGGAGATTGGTAGGGTGGGTGGGGTTTTGATTACCTCGATTTACATGATTTAAACTGCTTTAGAGTGTGTAAAAAGAACGTAAATATCTTTACATTATAAACATGGAAAAAGCGTATCATTTTTTTTTTAATAAAAACAAAATGTTGTAAAGGCAAAATAAATTAAAAGTAAAAATAAAAAATAATAAAAATCTCGACAATACCACCCTAACAAATTATATATTGAATTAACTAAAAAATTACAACACAAGAATAAATAGTAAATGGTTCCACAGACAGGGAAATACCCTTCTTAGGCCCTTACCAAACCATCATGATTCGAGATCTACAACCGGGACGCAACATAGCGTATAAAGAAACCAAGATTCATTAAAAAAAACGTAGAATGATATTAATAAGCAGTATTGTACTAAACTCGCACCGAGCACCAGGAGATAGCGTCCCGGTGCCAGTTGTCACGAGGATAACCCGATCTCGAATCCGCTATCTATCCTTACTCCCTAACGCTCCTCTATATCATCTCATTCTATAGCCTTCTGACTCGTACGCATTTCAATTTTTAGGGGGCAGCGGCACCCCCTATTGGGGGGCGGCACGTGAACAGGTACTCAATTTTGTTCGGGAATCGATTTTCTCGATTTCCGGGCTATAGTAATCTTTAATACACCGCACAATTTGGGAGGCTAAACCTAGGCTCACATACTCAGGCAATGGTTCCTTGTACAGAGTGCGCATACACATAATCCTTAGGTAGAACCAGCTTGACAATCCTTCTTCCGGGAATGGAAAGGTTTGCATTGCAAGCTAATCAATCTACTTCTTCTTACTATAAATCCCCATTTCTTCTCGCTGCCACGTCGGAACTTTGGGGGTTTTTATAATTTGCATCACTACAAAACTTAACCGCTAGGCCAACTACGGCAAATGCCATAGACCGGCCAGAAATAGCAACGGGCGGCCTACGTTAGGCTTAGGCAAAACGCGGCAGGCACAACGACAGCAATATATTAGTAATAATACATATTCATTGATATTATATATATAGTAGTGAATATATATTATATATATAAGTAGTATATATAATATCTTATAGATAATCATATGTAGTATATAAGTATAGTATGGATAATAGAAGTATATATATGACGTATGTAGTCTATATAGTTTTATATACTATAGAATAATTTATATATAATATAGTATAATATAACTATCACCTATAGTATCACGCTACTCAGTTATAACCATTAGAAGATTAGATGATAAGTATTGGGCTATGTAATAATATATATATATATCATATACTCATACACTTAAATTATACCTACTACTACCCTTATATCTATATGTATATTATATATATATACCATATATATATTAATATATTTTAAATTATTTATATTAGGTTATTATATATATTTTCATATATCTATTTTAATAATAATTAAGAATTCAATTTCCCACATTTTTCATTTTTGATCTTTTTTGATAAATTAGTTATATTAAGCATAATGTATTTTCATTATTTTTTATATTATTTATTATAGACAGTCAGCTTGATAACGAATGGGTAGAAGATTTGATCACCCAAAACTAGTCGGCAATATAATAAAATGTTTAGATTTCTTTTCCTTGGTCATTTTAGCATTATATATATATAATAGTATGTAAAATACTACGTGGTCTTTTTATATTAAATTAGTATTACGTAATGTCATGAGCTAAAATCTCGATATATCTATATATTATATATAATATAGATATACTATAATACTATAATAGTAATACATATTATACAATATAGTATTATAAGACTATATACTATTTATATACTATATACTATTATATATTATACTATATTATATAACTATATTATATATATAATATATATATATCTATATATATATATAATATATTATATATATATTATATATAATATAATATATATATATTATGACTGCAGATCGAAGAGTTCAGGCATGTAACCAGAAAACTATAACATCTACAGGAAAATAAATAACATTCTTGATTTCAGCAAGCAATTTCATCAACAAACTTTGAAAAAAAATTGTTTTATGTCTAATATTTATTAATAACACCTTAACAGTTTCAGTATAGGCTACTTGAGACCTGGCATGTCTAACGCTGTGATTGACTTGAATGCTGCTTAAGCTCACGCAAGCAAAAGTGCCAACATTGCCATTGTTTTTCTACGCTTTGAGAAAATGTTATTTTTTTCTTTTTAAATCCTTTTTAGGGGGTTTCGAGCCGGACGGAGGGACTCTATTCCAATCTTTAATGTTTGTTGCCTTGTCGGGTATTACTTATTTATAAGAGAACAACAAATATCAACATTTGGGCAACTTTGCACGCGCTCCTCCGAACTACTCACTTCTTCAAATTCTCAAAAATGAATTTTTGCAATTTTAACAAATTTTATTTTTTTAAAAGCTTTATTTTTCATTATTTTTTTAATTTCGTTGTAAAAATGTTCCTGATTAAGTATAACTGATTTGTATTTTTCGTGTAGCTGTTTTATAAGTTTTTTAGTAACATGCTGGCCCTCTTCGGGATGCTCGACCTATATAATCATAGAATATAATATATATTATTATATTATATATATATATATATATAATATAATATATAATATTTCTATATATATATATATATATTATATATATATATATAATATATATATATATATGATATAGTATATATATATATATTATATTATATAAAATATATACTATATAATAATATATATATACTATACTACGTTAGCTCACTAAATTATTATTTTATATATTAATATAATATATATTATATATATATAATATATATATATATATATATATATATTTATATTATTATATATATATATATATATATATATATAATATTATATAAGAGAGTATTTAAACGTGTTATCATATTTGAACATTTCGAACAAGAACCCGGAAGAATTGTAGTAGTGTTTTATGGTCTGTATGTGTGATACGGAGACTCTACTCCAGTATTATAATATATATAGTATATAACTATAATACTTATATATATATATATATATATATAATATATATATTTATATATATATATATATATATATATTATTATATACTATATATTATATATATTATATATATATTAGTATATATCTATAATTTTATATATATAAGTAGTACAAACCGACTTCAGCGGTAACTAAGGAATTGTAGTGTGCTCGTCTTATAGCGTTAGCTGATAAGAAAGTGTTTTGAGATAACATTTAAGTGTTTTAGTGATCATAGTTACGTAATTATTTTTTTATTTATTTTTATTTATTTTTATTTATTTTTTATTTATTACTATTATTATTATTATTATTATTATTATTTTTATTATTATTATTATTATTATTATTATTATTATTATTTTATTAATTTTATATTATTATTATTATTATATTATTATTATGTATTATTATATTATTATTATTATTTATCTAATATTATTATTAATATTATTATTATTATTATTATTATTATTATTATTCATTATTAATTATTATTATTATTATTATTATTATTTTTTATATTATTTATTAATTTTATGTATTTATTTATTTCAATTTTATGTTTATTTCTTTATTTTTTATTATTCCTAACGCATCAGCAGCAGCGATCGTTGGAGTTGCAGTCACCACACTGGTGGCGTGATTATTATTATTATTATTATTATTATTTAATTATTATTATTTATTATTAATTATTATTATTATTATTATTATTATTACGTTGAAAAAAATTGAATTCCTTCGTAGAAGGATTCAATTTTTGAGCCGACTTCAGCTCAATCCTTAGGTCCTTCTGGGTTCCACTGGCGACACCGGCACCGCCGCACAGAACCGCTCCGACTCTGTTCACGACTCGCCTCTGAAAGTTTTTTCTTATTATTATTTATTATTATTATTATTATTATTATTAATTATTATTACTTATATTATTATTATTATTTATTATTATTATTATTATTAGTAATGATTTTTAGGCTCCGGCTCCGGCTCAGCTCCGACTCCGGATCCACGATATATATCTACAATGGTTAGAATTATCGTATCGGGTTTAAATATGGAGGGGCTTTAGAAGGTGACTAACTACGTCTACGACGAGGTTACGTCCCGTGGGTCCCCGAAGGGGGACCCACCCTTAAAAAATCGAAGTGTTCGTAATTGGCTTTCAAATTTGGTGAGAGGATTCAGAGTGTAATTTCTAGAAAAAGTTTGGTATCGGAATTCGAGGAGTTGGCACCGGCAACCGGTGCTGGAGCATGCGGTGCGAAGTTTAATAAACGCGTATAACAAACAATGTTGGTTGTACGCTTAATATGAGTCATCGAACACCTTGATGCTCGAATTGAAGGGTTTTATAAGTCCGTATAGGGTGTCTAGGACCCCCATTGAGGGGGGTCCTGACTGAAAAAAGAGCACAGAGTGCAAAACAGAGGTCGAAGAAGGAATGAAGAACGGACTGAAGGAAGAATAGGAGGGAAAGAATGAACAAGGAGTCTGACTCAGAGGAGTAGGAGTTAACAGCTGCACCGGTGCTGGCTTCCGGTGCGGTGCGCGTTATTAAATTTTGTGTAATGAAATACAATAATTCGGTGTCTTTATATATGTTATTGTGTCTGTAGATTTTGAAAATAATGGTTTCAGACCATCAAGAAAAAAAATAATAAAAAATAAATAAATAATAAAAAAATAAATAAATAAAATTTCTTATTCTTTTTGTTTATAACTTACAAATTTACGTTTTTACATACCCTAAAGCCGTAAATCAGTAAATCATACCACCATCCAGAAACCCTCCTGTCAATGTGGATCTATTGATCTATTGATTTAAAGTCAAATTTTTTACTAAATTGTCATGTTTTTACATACCCTAAAGAGTAAATCAGTAAAAATCAAGGTGACCTCCCCTCCTCCCCTACCTTCTATGATCTATTGCTCTATTGATCTATTGATCATTGATTCAAGTCAAATTTTCTACTAAAATTCTTTACACGCTTTTACATACCTAAATCAGTAAATCAGTAAATCAAACCACCATCCCTCCACCCTCCATTGATCATGGTCGTTGATGCACGTTGATGCTATTGATAACTGTTGATTCAAGGTCACATTTCGAGTATCATTTTGGGGTACAACCTATAAAAAAACAAATTCTTTTATCGAAACCTCAGGAGATTCGAAGAGCCATGATGCTGATATTGAGGCAAAAATATGCGCATCGGGAATCCTAAAGTATGATCAGGATATTTTAAATGAAGAGGTGATTAAAACTTCACATTATCACATACAGATAATGAAAGTAGTTAACAGTGTCACTCCTACTTCACATGACATAGTTCAACCTTCTCCAAATTCTCTTCATTCTCAAGGGGGGGACTCTGTTACACGTGGGGAATTGAACTCCATACTTAAAAATTTTACACAACAACACGAGCTAAAATTACCTGCTCTTAAGTGCAAAACATTTTCGGGTGAGGGGGATCGTTTCTTTTTTAGGTCTTTCATTTTATCATTTGAAAACGTTTTTGGCTTTAGGAAAGACATAACAAATGCAACAAAATTGCAGTATCTTAAATCTCACCTCTCAAGTTATGCACTAAAAGATGTTGAACACCTGGCCAATATAGATGAAAATTATTCTGTGGCTATGGAAATATTGAAGGATTTGTACCTTGATAAGCCTTTTATTTTAGATTCTCTGTTCCATAAGATAGACGCGGATCCTATCTTAGATGGAAAAAAATTAGACAACGTTCGCTCTTTCATTTCAGAAGTAAGAGCCTACCTTCACGAACTTAAAGAGTTCGATTTAGATTTTTTGGCTGAAAATTCGGCCGGAAATAAATTGATAAGTCATCTCATAGTCGATAAGTTGCCTTCCAATTTTATTCGTGAACTTAAACTCATTACTCAAGAAGAGTATCCATCTGTTAATGTAATTTTCTCTCATTATAACAATGTGTTGAAATCACTTGAGAAAACGAAGGCTAAATTTTCATCTTCCGGATTTAGTAAAAATCCATCTCGTTCCTCTTCTTCCACAACAAAGAAAACTTTTTCGTATAACACTTCTTCCAAATCTAATGAAATTTCGAAGAAATCTTCTATTAAGTCAGATAATTCGCCCAAGAAGGACGAGTATGTATCTGCATCTACTGCTGCTACTCCGTGCAAACTATGTCAGGGAAATCACTTCATGACTTCTTGTACCGTCTTCACCACTCCTAAAAATAGGAGAGAGCAATGTATACAGCTGGGTTTGTGTGCTAATTGTTCCAGTTCCAAACATGCTGCCAGCAGCTGTCCTGCTAAAAATATGGTTTAAGTCGTCCCTGTGGACTTTGTAGAAACAGTGCTCAGCTCTCTGCCCTACTGGAGCAAAGGCCAAAATGAAGAGCAATAATCATGCAGTCACTTCTGAAGAACAACCGTCTACATCTTCAGCATCTCAGGACAATTCTGATGTTGACGACCAAAACAGGAACTTCCTGTGCATTAATACTGGAAATTCTTCTTCTAATCATATTTTACCAACTCTTTCCTTGAAAGTGAGAAAAGATAACAAAACAGAAACTGTCCGAGTTCTTCTAGATCTTGGATCACAGCGCTCCTATTTTAATAACAACATACTTTCTAAACTAGGAGTCAGTTTTGAAACTCTTCCTGTATATAACAACACTGTTAAAACTTTCTTGGGGGAACAGGTTAGGTCTATGCGCTCTATAGATGTAGAACTTAATGTTTGTTGTCAACAGTTTATAGAGGTGCCTGTTTTGATAGATCCTGAACTAGATGTGAGTTTTGACGTGAAGGGCCTTATGGGGGCCATTCATAATATCTCTTGGAATGGACATAACGTAGCAGATCAATTTTATATTGGTAAACATACTAATAGTGTCAATAATATTGATGGACTTTTAGGCATTGATGTACTCTATCTTTTCAAACATTTATGTACTATTCCTTGTATAAAGGGTAGGGCTTTAGAGACATGCCATGGAACAATTCCTTTTGGACCTGTAAGGTCATTTTTAACTCCGTCTCAAGAATCCATCATTTTTGGTAGTGAATCTGATCCTAGAATTGATGATACTAACGATATTTGACAAAAGGACAACAAAACTTTGTCCTCGTCTCTTCTCAACAAATTCTTCGTGAAAACACCAAATCACATCGTAAATCTTATTTTAGAACCAACACCTACTTATTTTGATCCTCTTTTATATACCCATAAGAATACTGATCTGGATTTGGGTCTTGAGCACCTGTATAAATTGGAATCTCTTGGCATCAAAGAAGAATCAGATCAAGGGTCTATCGATGACGTATTCATCCGAAAATTTCATGAAGGCATAGAATTTAGAGAGGGCAAGTACCATATAGAACTTCCGTGGTACAAAGATATTTTAGAAGATGTCCCATCTAATCATCAAGTGGCACTTGCCACTCTTCATCGCGTTAAGAAACGGCTTGACAGTCAAGGCCTCACTTCCGCCTATGGAGAGGTCTTTCAGCAGTATTTGAGAGAAGGAATCATAGAGACTGTACAAGTGTCTCCTAAAGATTTTACTAAATATATCTGGATTCCTCATCGTCCGATCATCAAAACAGCTTCTCAAATTACGACAAAAATCAGGCCGGTCTTCAATTGTAGCTTGAAGGTTGGTGGTTGCCCGTCATTGAATCAAGCGTCTTATCCAGGAGTGGATTTGATGGCGTCTCTCTTTCGTATTCTTATTTCTTTTCGTACCAACAAATATGTTGTTCTTTCAGACATCTCAAAAGCCTTTCTTCAAATTCGCCTCAAACTGGAAGAGGATAGAAATAGGTTTTGTTTTTTTAATTGGACTGAAGGTGGAGTGATACAAACCTATGGTTATGCCACAATCATATTTGGTTTATCAGTAAGCCCTTATGTACTAGGGGCGGTTATTAAACATCACGCTCAAAAGTATCCTCTTGACCTGTGTACATCTATTCTTATGAATAATTTATATGTGGATAATCTGATTTATACAAATTCATCTTTAGATGTTCTGACAGACATCTACCATCAAGCAAACACTCGTATGAGTGAAGGAGGCTTCAATTTGGCATCGTGGAACTCCAATCATCCTGATCTCAGAGACTTATTTTCATATGAGAATAAGCTCTCCACTCATCAGTGTGCTGAGGAGAGAGTGTTGGGATATTTATTTGATACGTCAGACGATTCGCTTAAGCTAAGTGATTTTACTCTTGGAATTGTTAATTCAAAGAGGCAGTTGTTATCTGAAATCTCTAAGATTTTCGATCCCCTCTCTCTTTTTCTGCCGGTAACTATCCGAGGTCGTTTACTGATGAGGAAGACATGGGAGAAGGAGATGAACTGGGATGATGAAATCGAACTTGATATGAAGAAATCATGGGAAAAGCTCAGTCAGGATTTATCTTCTCTTAAGGAAATTTCGTTCCCACGATCTAGTTTCGAGTCCCTCGACTCCAATTTAACTTTGAATATATTCTGCGACGCCAGCACGCAATGTTATGGTTTTTCGGTTTATGTTTCTTCCGACATTAATGACCCATCTCTCCTATGGGCCAAAGGGAAGGTTGCTCCTTTAAAGAAAAGGACCTTACCTTGTTTGGAACTTTTGTCCGTTTTTTTTAGCTTTGAAATGCTTGCCTCAGGTTCTCAACAGCTTACAAGGGGTCAAATTCTCTTCTCTTAATATTTTCTCTGACTCTCAAATCGTACTGTTCTGGATTTTGAATAAAGGACAAAAAAGCAAGCAAATTTTTGTACGAAATCGTATTCAGGATATAATCCTCATGACCTCTTCTCTGAAAGAAGAGTTTTCCCTTTCTGCAAAATTTTTCTATGTTCGATCAGAGGAAAACCCTGCAGATTTAATTACTAGAGGTCTGTCTCTTTCTGAGTTTCATAAAAAACTGTCCTTTTGGTGTCATGGACCTGAATGGTTGGCTTCAGATCCTTCATATTGGCCTAAGTTTGAACTGAATGAAACAGGAGATAATCCAACTTCTCCAGTTTTTGCCGTCTTACAAGGAGCAGGAAATCCTCCTGTGGTTGATTTTAGCAAATTTTCGAGTTTAGGGTCCCTTCTCAGGGTTTGTGCACTTCTTTTCCAATTTTTTGCTTATACTAAACATAAGCACATTGACTGTGATGCAAGAGCTTTGCTATATTGTCTGTTAGTCATGCAAAAAGAGTCCTTCTCTAAGGAAATTGAATTTCTTCAAAAGGCAAAAACTGATCCTTCTATTTCGAATCCTCCTGACCTTGTCAATCGACTCGACTTATTTTTGGATGAAAACGATCTTATCAGGAGTAAAGGTCGTCTATCCCGCTCCAACCACTATGATTTTGATATAATGAATCCAATTCTGTTGGCCAAAAATCATCATTTATCTGTCCTTATCGTCAAAGATGTTCATCATAAATGTAAACATCTGGGCATTCAGGCTACATTAACGAATTTACGTTTGAAAGGATATTGGATAACCTCTTCTAGAGCTACTATCAAAAGGGTACTAGCAGATTGTATAATCTGTAAAAAATTCAACAATTTCGCATATCAGTATCCAAAGTTTACAAATTTTTCTAAAGCTCAAGTTCAAATGTTTCGTCCTTTCAAACATGTAGGCATAGATTTTACGAAGCACTGGTGGGTCAAAATTAAAGGATCCAATCAGGCACAAAAAATGTTCATAATAATTTTCACTTGTCTCAATATTCGTGCTATTTACCTGGACTTAGTACCTGACATGACTTCCAAATCCTTTGTGCTTTCTTTCCAACGTTTTATTAATAGATTTGGAGTCCCTGATGTCGTTTATAGCGATAATGCGAGAACCTTTTGTCAGGGTATTGATGCCATAGAGTCTTTCATGGTGTCTGAGGACGGGAAGGAGTTACTTCGAAAGAATCAAATGTCTCATAAACGTATACCTTTATATAGTCCATGGGTGGGTAGCTTGTGGGAAAGGATGATTCTTGTAGTAAAAAGCTGTCTTAACAAAACGCTTGGACGTTCTTCCATCGAATACTTTGATTTCTTAACTGTCCTTTTTGATATTGCTGACGCAATAAATTCCCGTCCCCTTACCTACACTTCCAGTTCTAACGACATCATCCCTCTAACACCCAATTGCTTCCTAAAACCGCTTTCAAAAACTACAATCGTCCTTCCAGGAACTGATCCTGAAGATTTCTGGAGCTCTTCTTCTAAAGCTCGTGAAGAGCTGATCAAAGCCCTAAAACGTTCGTCGGAGAAGTTTGAAGATTTTCGTACTAGGTGGTATGACGAATATTTGTTGAGCCTTAGAGAGAGCAGTCGAGATCTGTATCAAGCCAAGTGGGAAAATCTCATTAAAGTTGATGATATTGTTTTGATAAGAAGTCCCGTCAAGGAACGCCCATTCTGGCAAATGGGAGTCGTCACCCAGCTCATATATGGAGATGACAACAAAGTACGCTCTGTCTTCGCGAGAACACCGGGAGGACAAATTAATGTTTATGCAATTAAACATTTATACCCCTTAGAATTATCTTTGACCCATAGTGGGTCAAGTCAGCCTTCTGTTTCCGCACCAACACCTTCTGCACCTGTCCCTGTTTGTAATTCACCTGTCGCTACCACAGTAGCTCCTACGTCAACATCTAGTCGACCTCAAAGGAAAGCTGCATTAATTGCTCGTCAGCACCTTGTTGTTGACTCCGATGAATCTGAGGATTCAGATTAATTTTTTTTCCTTTCGCTGACACTATCCCCTTTAGAGGTATAGTGCCATTCCTCCGGCGGAGGATATAATATTTTATTTCCCGACAAGCTATTTATTTCCCAACCAGCTAAACTTATCGTTATCTGGGGGAAGGGAAGGCGGAAGGATTCTTACGCGAACATTTTTTCTTTTTCGTTTGAAATCTTTAAGAGAGGATCTCCTTATCATTTTTATGAATATTCGAGGGGCAAGAAAGTAACTTTTATTATTTACGTGTTTATGTGTTTACAACCGTCTAATACAGTGTTTTCTTTTCCGGAATACGTAAACTACTTCAATTTGTACAAATTTAAACTACCTTTCTTCTGAGGAAAATTTCCAAACTAGGAAATGGATCCGTGAGAGACGACAAGTTTTTCAAGAAACCTATTTACTCTAATTCAAGAAACTTGCAGAAACTTTAAGGTAAGAGTCTTTCTCAATTTCAATTTTCCTCAGATAACTGGTCAAAGTTTAGCTGTTTTTTATAATCATCATCATTTTTCCATTATAATTATTGTGCCGTTTTTACTATTTTCATAATTCATTTAAAAACTAAAAAGAATTAAGATTTGCGCACAAATATGGTACTTACTGCGTACCAAAATAGAATATTCGCAAAATTTTCTACTGATCACAATCTTAAATTATATATATATTATATATATTAGTATATATATATATAATATATTAATATATTATATATATATATATATTTATATATTCTATATATATAGTATATATATATAATTATATTATATATTATAATATATATATTATTATATATATATTATATAATATTATCATTTAATTACTTGCACTCGTGCTAATCGTGCTCAGCACGAGTTAACATATAGAAACGATCTATTTTTTCAAATTTCAATGATGTTTTAAATTCTGTTATTTTTTTGCGAAAGTTGGTCAAATAATGAAATTATGCAAAATTAAAACGAAAAAGGTTAGAATAACCGCTATTAAAATAACGCTTTTAACCCATTAAATATGGCGGTTCATGCCCATATCGGATGGCGGAGACGGCATCTTTGAATTTAGATTGATTTTTAACTGTTAAGTTAATCATGGAATCGAACGATAGAAAACGTTTAGAAAAAGAAACGGTTTATGAGAAGACTTATTTAATATATATATAATATATATTATTATATATATATATATATATATAATATATATATATATATATATATATATATATTATAATATATATTATATATAAATATATATAAATATATATATATATATATATATTATATAATTATATTATATAATATATATATATATTATATATATTTTATAATATATATTATATATATATATATATAATATTTATATAATATATATATATATACTATATAATATATATTATGTGACCGCCATCGTTCAATCTAGTGAAATGAGATGGCTATATTCTCTGTCTTTAATAATACTTTCTAGTGGTTTGGAAGCACGGCACATGTCAATAGCACTGTTTCGAAAAATGAAGCGCTGATAGCTACCTATCGCCCTAGTAGCTTCGACTTCTAGTTTTCTATGTTAGATCTTTGATGGCGACACTCGACTCGACGTTCGATTTTATAGATCAATCTGGAGTCTCATTCTGTCTTTCAGATCGCAGTGACGGCTTTCGAGCCGCTTGGGAGGTATACTGGCGATATACTTTCCTATATAACTGATTTATGGTTTTCCGCCCTCAGGAACTACGGGGACACTTGTTGTGGTGGCCTTTGACATATCAAGGGCATTGACCGGGTTTGGCCACGAGTCGCCTGCCTCCAAGCTCCTCCTTGGGGTTTCCTCTTTCTTTGCTTACTTATGTCTGGTTTTCTTTCAAATCGCTCAATATCGCTGTTGTTGATGGGGCGACTTCTTCTTTTTCTGTCATAGTGGTGTTCCTCAGGGTTCTCTGTCTTATCTCCCAACTTATTTTCTACTTTTCATTAATGATCTTCTCACTGCACATCTAACTCTATCACTCGTATGCCGATGAATCGACCCTTCATTTTAACTCCTTTCAATTCTGCTCCATCTTTTACTTCTAGAATTGCCGCTCGCTTAATCTTTCTGATTCTATTGTCGCTGATCTGGATAGAATTTCCGAGTGGGGTCGTCTCAACCTTGTGAAATTCATTCTTTAAATAACCCACTTCTACACATCTCCCGCCTCTCTAGACACTTCTAACTTTTCCTATTCTTCGAGGGTTCTCTTGACTAAAATCCTGGCCTTAAATAAAACAAAAAAATGTCTTGGAAACCTCACATCACAACGGTTGCTAGGCGGCCTCAAAGAAACTGGGAGTTCTTGTTTAGGCTGCGAGACTTTTTTTCTTCTTCTAAGTTACTCCTACAAGGGCCTCATTCGCCTTGTATGGAGTACTGTTTTCTATATCTGGGGGGCTCTGGTTTCATCCGGCTTTGATGGGTAGTCAAAGGCCAAAGGTTATAATGGTTCTGCACTTTCCCAGTTCTTTGACCCTCTATTTTTGCGAGGTGTTGGTGCTTTATCGCTTTTCTATAGGTATACGGCAGCGGCAGGTGCTCGAGGAACTTATCACGCGTGCCATCACCTTTAAGACGCCCTCGTAGCACAAGGGTGCTGTGTCGGCGCATGAGTTTTGTGTTCATATTGGTAACGTCAGGCGTTGTTGCTGCGGTGCTCCTTCTTCTGCACCTTGTCTGTAGAATTCTTTTCTACTTCTGTGTTTGCTGGAATTTAATTCTCTCACTTTAGCCCTGGGTCTGTGCTCATACTGCATAGTTTGCGTTAGTTGATGAATAACTGATGTGTGCAACACCCTCTGATAGGGCTTCTGCACGTGAGTGGTGGTGACAACTGTAATTTATTATATATATTTATATATATATATATATTATATATTATATTAATATATATAATATCTTTATATATATATATATTATTTATAGGGAGAGAGAGAGAAGAGAGAGAGAGAGAGAGAGGAGAGAGACGAGAAGGAGAGAGAGAGAGAGAGAGAGAGAGAGAGAGAGAGAGAAAGAGAGAGAGAGGAGAGAGAGAGAGAGAGAGAAGAGAGAGAGAGAGAGAGAGAGAAGAGAGAGAGAGAGAGAGAGAGAGAGGAAGAGAAAAGGAGAGAGAGAGAGAGAAAAGAGAGAGAGGGAGAGGGAGAGAGAGAGAGAGGGGGAGACAGAGAGAGAGACAGAGAGAGAAGAGAGAGAGAGCACGAGTAGTAAAATGTTACTGGAGTCGCCCACTGATATATCAGGTATATATATATAATATATATATATATAATATTATATATATATATATATATATATGAATATATTTATATAATATATATAATATATATATATATATATATATATATATAATATCTATATATAATATTTATATATATTGTAGTGAATTTGAGGGTTTTTATATTATTATATATTATTGCTTATGGTCTCTTTATATACTTTTCATCATTTTTAGTGTTTAGGGTTTATTATCATGATAATTTCTTCCCTTTTTTGTTTCTTTTTTAAATTTAAAGTATAGGGAATAAATTATTAAAACGCGAAGTGAGGGCATGACATTGTAAAGCCCTGAACAAGAGCGCTGAGGGAGTAAACGAAATAAAGAAGCGTCAGAGAAGAACCGTGAGAGGCCAAGTTTCCACTCCTCTGGGTAAGTGTGAAACTAGTGGACGCGCTGTACTTAGGAGTTAGGTTAGATAATGGGGTTAATGAGTGTACTTGTCTGTTGCAGGTGGAACTTATCGGGGATTCTTGAACTGAAAAGCAAATTCATGAGCTAAATTGATTCGGGAATTCTCAAAGCTTATTCTGGGATTTCTTAACTATTAAGCGACTTCTTGGAACAACCATTAAGGGACTCCTAAAATTATTGAAGGAGCCTCGCGAACGACCGAAGAACTGTTTCCTCATATTCGAAGGAACGAGTGCGTGTATTAGCGCCTAACTTCCGCGGAAATTGCCGCGGAATCAGGAAACATTGACTTAAACCCCACAACTGGGCAACGAGATTGAAAGCAGAGTTATATCGAACTCTGCCATATTAATAATATAACGGCAACATCGCAGTGGGTCGTGCACCATAGGGGACGCTTTGGGTGGGCATTGCAGGGGTATCACTGGCACTCCCATCTTCCTTGTTATATTATTCGTTATTGCTCTTTTAGCGTATGATTCTCCGCAAATTGGCGGCTCTTATTTTGAAGTTGACATCTGTTAGGGAATTGGAATTATAGTCTTAAATTGTATTTGTTTCTTATTGTCCCCAGTAGCGTTGAGGTCTGGTTGTAAGAGGCGTGATCGTAGTAAAGGGAACATTCTCTGTTTAGCGACTTACCGTGTTAGTAAACTACCCGGCATCCACCACCGTGAAGACCATTAAAAGAGTCGGCCGGGTGAATTCACTGAGTCAGTGGCCCCGGTCCGGACGTTTACATCCACGGGGACATTCCCGAGAGGTTGCCCTTGCCAAGGGGAACAGGCGTGGTCGAGCGAAATCGGGCCGTAGGCGGCCCCACGCCGAGTTCACCGGAGTCGGGAACGGACGGGAAGGAATATCCACGTAGGGTCACTCTTAAGGGAAGGTCGGACAGGAAGGGAAGGGCGAACACGTCCGTTTTAGAAGAGTAGGCGGTAGAAAATCCCACCGAGTGCTTCACCGCGGAGGGATCAAAGTCGGGTAGAAGGGGAGAGGGCCGGGGAACAGGTTTAATTTGTCAAGGGTTGGTGTCAACGGGAGCATAGTCCACGCTGGGCCACGAACAAGATCCGATTACTATATTAGATTCGAACGGCCAGTGATAGCTTTGTGCGGGTGGCGGGAGTAACAACGTTGGAGCGTTCAAACCAACAAAGTTAACGGGCCGGATTAGAGAACCCTTCCGCTCGCTATCCATGCGCAGTTGCGACAGTTGCTGTGGTCGGATTCGCCACATAGTAATTTTTTCTGGCATTACCAGCGGGATTATTGTTTCGATGGCGCATGCGGTTGTGTGATCGGGTGGAGCGGCAAGGTCTTTTGATCACTTGTATTGGAGGAATTCCATGCCTCACACTCAGGGACCGAATTCGGTGTTGCATCCTGGGATGCCTTCTTTGGAAGCATTTGGTGTCTCAAGAAGTGATGGACGTTTGGGCTAAGTTGAATAAGGGGGGGTTCGAGTTGAGGCATTTGTGCGAGATAGGTGAGGAATTTGTCGAGGTTGGCATGCGGATAGAGCAGGAGCTCGACCGAAGAAGGGCCGGAGCATTTGTGGGAGGAGAACGGCGCTAAAAGCCGTCCAGACGCACTATAGGGGCAAGCAGGGTTGGGTGTCGAACATAGGGTCCGGTATTTTGATCGGAGGATGCGAGTGTTAGTGTCGACCATGGAGGGGTGTGATTGAAACGGTTAGACGAAGGGAGTCAGTGTTCAACTCCAGTCATGGAAGAGGGTAGGAGGACGATTGAGCGGAGGGAGGCAAGTACCCAGATAGCGGAAGTGAACGATGATCTGGACTGCATTAACCAAAGGGGTGTCAGTGTTCAGACTTTAACCAGGGAGGAAGTTAGGGAGATGGTTGAACGAGCGGACGCGAGCACTCAAGTGACGGATTCAGATGATGATCCGGACGAGATCGAACTGAGCGACATGGCTACGCAGGTGGAGAAGCCATGGAGGAAATTGGAGTTGACTGCTCAGCTTCGCGAAATTGAACAAAGGGAAGTGGGAATTCAGGTAATTTTGGGGGATGAGAGTGTGAAGATGGCGCGAGTGTTGGTTGAAAACAAGCGGGAAGAGAGACTGTCGCATATTGAGCGTTCACTGGCCCAGATGGCCGAGTCAATATCTGAACAGGGCGAAGTGGTGAAGAGCTTGAAAGCGGGATGTTGTGGGGAAAATGTGACCCAAGTTGTGAAACCTGGGAGTATGTATAGGGGTGAGTATCAGAATGGGGGACAGTCGGAGGAGCCGATACAAGCCGGGAAGACAACGGGAATTATGCAGAGGGGTCAAGGGGATGGTCGGAGACGTAGTAGTGCTAGTGAATGGAAGAGTGCGAGCGGGAATGGCGGTCAGAGTGGGCGTGAGAGGGCAAGAATGGGTTCATGGGGCTCATTTGGGGGTAGTCAGAGGTCAAATAGGGGTTCGTTTTCTTCTAGAAGAATGAAGTGTTTTTACTGTGGTACAATGGGGCATGTGAGAGCAGAGTGCAGGTGGTGGTTAGGAGCATGTCTGTTGTGTGGCTCTTTTGGTCATTGGGTTAATCGCTGCCCGGAACGGCGCGAATTGAACCGTGCATTACCGCGGAGTGAGGAGGGGGGACGTTCTGGTATGGGGTCACCCTTATCAAGTGGAATCAGAGTGACCTTAGAGGCAAATCAGCGGGCTTCACAAGAAGTGAGGAAACCGCCGAGGGAGGTGATTACTAACGGGAACGTCTGTAGCGTTGTCCCGAAAGAGGGAAGGGAAAGGGAAAGTGTGGAAGAGTGTGTGACTGAGCCAAGAATTTTTGAAAATTCTAGTGTTGTTGAGGGTGATTCTCGGGTCCCAGATAACGTCGAACAAAGGGTTGGAGGTCGATTGGGTCAATTTACGGTGCTGCTTCAAAATCCAGATATATATATAGTATATTATTATATATATATATATATCATATATGTATATATATATATATATATATATATATATATATATATATATACTATATTATTATATTATAATAAATATATATATATATATATACATATATATATTAGGAAAGCCAGAAAGGTTAGAATGAGATTAGAAGGGAACTGCTCAGATAATAACTACGGATGGTGCTTTTTGTATGATTAAAAATGGATGTGAGGCGGAGTATGGGAAAGAACCTTCGAAAATCTGCATAATTATTGGGCAGTAATAGAAGAGTGATAGTGAATAGTGTGTGAGATTTTATGGTGCAAGAAGGAATAGGTAATTGGGGGATGAGGTCATTAGCAAAGAGAATGGGTAGGTGAGAAAGTTGAAGAATGGTAAACTTGCAGGTATAGATGAAATTATTACTGGTGAAATATTCAAGAACGGAGGCGAGATGGGTGATTGAGTGGATTTGAAAGTTCTGTAATAAAACGCGGTTTATCGGAAGGGTAATTATTTATAGGGATTGGAGGAGAAGCAGTGAATATAGTTTTATATAAGGGTAAGGAGATAAGGGGAACTATAGGAATTATAGTGGAATAAGTTTATTTGAATGTTTGTAGGGAAGATTATGCTGTATTTTTGGCGAGAAGAGTGCGTAGAGTTGAAGGACTATTGGTTAGAAAGGGTGCGGTAGAGAGATGGAAGGAGGATGGTGTAGGATAATCTTAGAAAGTTGAAGACAAATGAGGGAGAAAATAAGAGGAAAAAATTGTATTTAGGTTGGTTATGGATTTGCAACAGGCGTTATGTAATAGGGTTAATAGGGAAGCTCTTTGGCAGGTGTTAGTGATAATATGGTGTTGGTGGTAGGGCTTCTGATGGAAATAAAGAGGTATGTATGAGGATGAGTGAAGCGTGTTGTAAGAATAAATGGTGTCAAGTGATTGGTTTAAGTATTAATTAGCCGAGTGATACAGGGTAATGTGTTATGTTCCTTGGTTTATTCAATTTATATAATGGAAATGGGGGGTTTATGAAAAGATTAGAGGGCGGGTGGCAGGAATTGGATGGTTAATGATGGAAGAATGGGAGAGTTGAAGTGAGTAGGGGTTGACCCTACTCATGTAATGCTGATGTGAATTTGTTCTTTGTGGCGAAATCTGAAGAGAGTTTGGAGAAGATTGGTAGAGAGATTTGGGCAGGGGTGTGTAAAAGGAGCGGGCTGAAGTAAACGTAGATTAAGGGTGGATAGCCTCTACTAAGTTATGTTAGATGGTGAGCAGCTGGAACAAGTGTCTGAGTTTAAATATTCAGGGTATGTGTTGGATGAGAAGGGAACTGATGATGCAGAGTGTAGTAGGAAAGTTGCGAATGGAAGGAGGTTGCTGGTGCAATTAAATTCTGTTGGTGATGTAAAAGGACTAAGTCTGGATGCGCTAGGATCTTTGCAATGAGGGTTATGTTGTTATGTGCTTTGTATAGTAGTGGAGACTACGTGGTCTGGAATAAGATGTATAGATGTCTAAAGTTCAATGTGTCAGATGGACACAGTCTTAGGGGAGTGCTAGGTTGTAAGAAGAATTGATAAAATGATGGGATTGACGATTAAGGAGAGTTGTGGATGGTGTGAGAAAGGGGTCAACGAGAGAATTATATGAAAGTATTATTGAGAGTTGTTTGGCTCCATGTTGGACAGGATAAACTGATAGTCCGGTTTGGTTAAGGCGGAGTATCATACATTGGCAGTGTGTTGGGAACGATCGCTGGGAGATCCGGAAGTAGTGATTGAGTCAGTAAGAGGATGTTGCAGGAGAGAAATGAGAGTTTGGCTGAGACGGAGAAGAAAGGTGCTGATAGGAAGGAGAATGGCGGGGTGTTGTAAGAGGGGCATGGTTGTGGCTCACCTAGGAGAGATGAACCCTACACTTGGAACGATTTACATAGTGAGGATTCCGTCCGCGTCCCGTGAAGCTCTAGGGTTATTTTCTGATTGCGACGATTTTTCACTGGGGGTATAAAGGGGGCGGTAGAGGCTGGGGCTTTCTTTTCGCTTTTGTCATATTCTCCTACTGCTTTTCCTTTCCGATGCATGTAACACCTTACCCCCAGTTTTGGGAAAAAAAGGTAGATGAAGAAGAAAGAAGAAGAAGTTATATTATTATATATATAATAAATATATATATATATATATCATATATATATATATATAGTAATATATTTATAATATTATATATATATTATTTTATATAAGGTCTTTATTCATCCTGTTAGATGGAATACTTTGTCACATTTGGGGTGGATTAGGTTCACCCGTCCTTTTCAAGTTTCTTTCATTTTAAGTCCAAATCGTCTAGCTGCATCTGAGGGAATGAGTTAGGTTAAGAGATTGGGTGGGGTTTACTTCATTTTTTTACCGCCAGCCATTGAAAGGGGACCTATCCGTGTGTGGTGGCATCGGTGTAAAATATATATAATATATTATAATATATATTATATATAATAGTATATATAATTTATTATATATATATAGTATATATTATATATATATTATATATTATATATATATATTTAGTATATATATATAATATATAGTATATAATATATCAGTGGCGGTTTTGGGGTACTGAGTAGGTAGAGTAGGCGAAGCTACTTGCCTTAGTGATATCCAAAAAAATATTAAAATCATATATATATATATATATAATATATTTTATATTATATATATATAGATAAATATATAATATATATGATATATATATATATAACTATATATATAAGTATAATATATATAGTATATCTCATTTGAAGGCTCGATAGATAAGCCGCCGCGATGCGTTATTGTCAACTTGATTCCCTCGTATTTAAATATTGTAGCGATCAGTGGAGATTGTTTCGTAACTGAAGTTCAGAAAAATAATTTCCGTTTCTTTAGTCTAGGCAAACCTCTGTAATTGCGCTCCGACTCTTAGTAGCAGTCATTTTTTTTAAAAAAAATATAATTTTATAAATAAATGTATTGCAACAAAAATTATGAATTTTCATATAATCATCTATAATATATCTCGGTGTAATATATATTATAATTATATATATTTATATATATATAATATATATATATATATATAGTAATATATATATATCTATATTATAATAATCTATAATATAATATTAATATATATATACTCTATCTATCTATCTATCTATCTATATATCTATCTAGCTCTATGCTATCTGTCTATCTCTCTATTCCTATCTATCTATCTCTATGCTACTATCTATCTCTCTATGCTATTATTATCTATTTTCTATCTCTATACTTATCTATCTTTTTCTATCTAATCTATCTATCTTCACTCTATTTATCTTAGTCTATCTATCTATCTATCTATTCTATCTATCTATTATCTTCTATCTATCTATCTATATATATATTATATATATATATTATAAATATTATATATATATGTATCATATATATATTCTATATACTATATATATTGGTGACGGGAGTGGTCATGCCTTGTCACTGTGAGATAGTGACAAGGCATCTTCACTGCTGCAGTTGTTATGTTATTTTTGTCTTTTTCAGAACTACCAGAAATAATTTGATATTGATAAAATCTATGTTATTAATAAAATATTATTTATTAATATCAAATAACAATGAGATTGAAGTTCAGATCATTACACGATTGTATTACGGGTGAACATTCAGAACTTTGATTAAGTCCAGTATTAAGAGCAAATCAATTTTAGACTACGGGTGCCTCAGTATCATATCATATAAATATAACAAATAATATTCTCCATCTTTTCATACAACATACTTGTCTTGCTCTATCTATCCTTACGCCTTATCACATCTTATTAAATACATCTCACGCATGGCATGGTCATATCCACATATGCTCACATCAACTTGGAAAGTCATATTGGATAATAAATAAAGGTAAGGGCTTTGCATCTTTTCAATCTTTTCATTATTAATATAAATATATAAATATAATTAAAACAAAGTTGATTTACTTTGTGCTTAGCAAAAACTACCAAAAATAAAATTTCTATTGACAGATTAGCTTAAGGGTTGTTCACTTGCGCAACTCTGCTAAAGTCTTCTTTGTAAGTCTGTTAAAGATAAGATAAACATTATGGGAAACGAAGATATAGAAGATGTAAAAGGAACAGAAGTGAGAATGATTGGTAAGTGTCCTGTATTTTCAGGATTAGAGAGAGATTATGAAAGATGGAGAAGGAGAGTGAGTGACTGGGTGGAATTGAATGAGGATGTAAAAAGGAAGGGATTAATAATAAGATTGCATCTAGAAGGAGAGGCTGAAGAGTTAACCAAGAACCTTAGTACGAAAGAAACTAGAGAGAAAGGAGTGGATTTGATATTAGAGGCACTTGATAGTAGATATAAGATCGATAAAAGAGTTGAACGATTTAACAGTGTATTAGATGTACTAAAGATTGGTAGAGGTGAGAAAGAGAGTGTCAAAGAATATGTGATAAGATATGCAAGAGTGATGGGTGAGGCAACATGCTTAGGAATGAGTGAGTGGGGATCAGATGTGAAAGGAGCACATTTGTTGTACACTTCAAATTTGAAAACATGGCAAGAACAGATTATAATAGGGGGGTGTGGAGAAGGGGAGCTAGATTATGACAATATTAAAAAGCAATTGTTACGGGTGTTTGAAGAGAGAAAGAGTGAGCATGAAAGAACTGAAATTAAAAGAGATGAGAAGATGAAGGAAAATATGTGGTTAGACAGGGGTAGACAGGAAATGAGTCAAAGTACAGGAGCTGTATACAAGAAGGGAAGAGAAGAACCAAAAGGAGAAACGCTATATTGTTATAAATGTGGTGGTAGAGGACATATGGGTTGGCAATGTCAGGCAAAAGGCGGTTTAAGATGTTTTAATTGTTTTCAAGATGGACATTTTGCGAACGAGTGTAAGAAAGAACAGTTGTGCTTGAAATGTGGGAGAAAGGGACATGAGGCCAAGAAGTGCCTTACTCAGGATGAGAATATTAAGAAATGTATGTATTGTCGCAAATGGGGACATGAAGAAGACAAATGTTGGTGGAAAAAAAGGGGGTGTGACAAGCAAATGAAAGGGGAACAGAGTAATGTATATTTGAATAATTCCGGGAATGAAAGGGAGAATGAAGGAATGATTGAGGCTATACTAGACACTGGAAGTAATAGTACAGTAATAGGAAAAGAATGACTAGAAGTAATATTGCGAAATCTAAACAAAAGTGAATTAGAGAGAATGAGTGAGAGTGCAAAGAAAATAGAAAAGACTTATAGTTTTGGGGGTTCTGATTATAAGGGGGAGAAAAGACTACAAATACCTGTAGATCTTACAGGAAAAAAGGGGGAAACCATCATTTATATAACAACAGATTACATTAATGATTTACACGATAAAGATATCCCATGGTTGATAGGAAGACAAACATTACAAAAATTGGGGGCAATAATGGATATCAGTAATAACAACATTATTTTAAGGGACATAGGGGTACAAGTAAAGGGAAGGGTAGATGAAAGTGGTCATGTTAGATTACCACTGATAAAACGTAGATATAGTGCGTGGTTTGGGGGGGGTGATAAATGGTGGTTGGGTAATAGCGAAAAACAAAATGAAGATAAATTACTCAAAATACACAAACAATTCGCACATTGTAGTAAGGACAACCTAAATAAATTATTGGAGAAAGCATACGGGGGGGATGAGGCATATGAAGAAAGAAAAAAACAAATACAAGGGATAATCGAAAGAGTAATAAATAATTGTCATTCTTGCAAAATATTCAAGCCTACACCTAGTAGACCTGTGGTGGGTTTGGATAGAGCAAATCATTTCAATGAACTAATATCTATAGATATGGGGGAGTTAGAAGGAAAGAAGTTTTTAGTTATGATAGATGAATTGACCGGTTTTGTTCAAGCAACATGGACTGAAGGAAAGCGACCGGCAGAGATAGTTGGTAAGATAATAGACAGGTGGATAAGTGTTTTCGGAGCTCCGGAAAAAATTCTCTCAGACAACGGAAGGGAATTTCAAAACGAAACAATGGAGGAAATGTGTGAGATGTTTGACATCAAATTATTGGCAACAGCGGCAGAGAGTCCATGGAGCAATGGGAAGTGTGAACGGATGGTGGGCCTTTTGAAGGAAAACATTAGAAAACTACAAGAAGATGGGTACCAAAACAGAATTTGATGCTTAATGGGCTGTGTATGGGTCGAAAGTAATATACCCCATAAGGGAGGGATCAGCAACATTTTAGTTTGGATATGGAATAGAGGGAGGGAAACGTGACTCCTTGGGGTATAGATAACAAGAGGGTGGGAAGATGTTAATATAGACAATGCTCGAGTGATAGAAGAGAGCTGGAAGAAGTATAGTCAGCAAGCAGGAGAATGAACTGAAAAGAGCTTTTGATAACAACGTAAGGAAGCAAAGTACAGATGTAACAATTGGGGAGTGGGTATATTATAAGAGAGAAAATGAAAAAATGGAAGGGACCAGGAAAGGTCATAGGGGTCGATGGGAAAACAGTGGTGGTAAAACAGGGGGGATCAATTAGATATACACAAAGAGTACACATAAATAGAATACAAAAAGCACCCGGGGGAAAGGACGACAGGGTGGAAGCTGGAGAAGAAACAGATGATCAAGATCCAGATGCATGTGAAGAACAAGGGGAGAACGAAAAAGGGATAGGGGAGGAACAATATGGACACAAAAGAACACAACAAAAAGAAGAAGAAGATACGGATGACGATAAAAGCGATATTTCTCTTGGAGTAATGTCTAATGCAGGACAAGAAGAAGAAGAAGATGAAGAAGAAGCAGAAAGAGAAAGAGATTTAAGTAGACTGAAGAAAGGAGAAAGATGGAAAATGATAGACAAAGAAACTGGGCAAGAAAAAAGAGTTGAGATAATGAGTAGAGCGGGCAAGGTGAATAGTAAGAAATGGAATCAATGTTACAACACCAAGAATTTAAATGACGGAACGATAACATGGATAAATCTAAAAGACTTTGAGGAACACGAACAAATACCGGAAGAGGAAGAAATACTTTTAGTTGATGTAAGAGATATAGAAGTCATTAAGGCAAAGGAAAACGAGATACAGAATTGGAAAGAAAATGACGTAATGGATGAAGTAGTGGAAAAAGGAAAAAAGGGGTTAAATACAAGATGGGTTATAACCGAAAAGGAGAAGAATGGGAAAAAGTATTGTAAAGCTAGATTAGTGGTTAGGGGTTTTGAGGAAAAAGGCAATGATGAGGGGAATGAAGCACCAACATGTGCTGCCGAAGCGCTAAAAATGACATTAGGAATAATTAAAAGATATAACTGGGAATGTAAGTCAATAGACATTAAGGCTGCATATTTGCAAGGAAACAAATTAGAAAGAGAGGTGTTCGTAAAACCACCAAAAGAAGCAAACACGAATAAATTATGGAAACTACGAAAGGCAGTATATGGGTTAAAGGATGCTGCCAGAGTTTGGTATTATAGTTTAAAGGAAATACTAGAAAGATTAGGGGGTGTGTGTTGTAAATTAGAACCTTCCATATTTACGTGGAAGAACGGAAGTAAGTTAAGAGGTATAATGGTTTGTCATGTAGACGATATATGTTATGGTGGGGATGATACTTTTGAGGGGCAAATAATGGGGAAATTAAAGGAAAGATTAAGGGTAGGGAGCCAGGAGTTTAAAGACTTCCGGTATATTGGGGTGCAAATACATGATAAAGGAGAACATATTACTTGAACAGGACAATTACAGAAAAACATTAACAATACCCAACAACATCATACAAGGGGGACGGGTAGTTAGATGAAAGTGAAATAAGATATAGATCCTGGGGTGGGGCCAATTAAACCTGGCTGGGACCGCAAACAATGACCTGAAGTAAATTCATCAAGTAAGATGTTTTCAAGGAAAGAAAATGAAAAGGGAAAAAGAGATAAGAAATTATAAAATCAGGAAAAACAAGTTTATGAGGATAACATCTTAGAAATGAGGGACATTAAAAGGGAATTTAGATGTAAAAGTGTTTGCGGATGCATCCTTTAATGGATTAGGTACGGGGGAATCGCAAATAGGATATGTAGTTATTATAGAGGATAGTTATGGGAAGAAGATGCCGATAATATGGAAATCTAAGGTTGCTAACAGAGTTGTAAGATCGCCATTAGAAGCTGAGGCGATGGGGTTGTGTGATGGATTAGAAATGGGGATATATGTAAGAAAATTATGGGAGGAATTAACAGGGGAAGCAAACATGAGACTGATTGGTTTTTCAGATAGTAAATCTTTGGAAGGAGCTGTGAAGTCACATACAAACGTTCAGAGCAGAAGACTGAGAATTGATCTAGCTGTTATAAAGGAATTGTTAAAAGAAGGAATAATTGATGATGTGTGCTGGATAAATGGAAAAGAGCAAATAGCAGATAGTTTGACAAAAGAAAGTGGGAACAAAAGAGGTCTGTATGAATATTTGAAAGAATAATAAGTAGGAATGAAAGAAATACATTAGAAGGATAGAGAGGAGGGAAAGAGAGTAGTGTGAGAGTGATGACAGGGAGTGGTCATGCCTTGTCACTGTGAGATAGTGACAAGGCATCTTCACTCTTGGCAGTTGTTATGTTATTCTTGTCTTTTTCAGAACTACCAGAAATAATTTGATATTGATAAAATCTATGTTTATAATCTATAATATTATTATTCTATCAAATAAACAATCGAATTGAAGTCAGATCATTACAATTGTATTACGGGTGAACATTCAGAACTTTGATTAAGTCCAGTATTAAGAGCAAATCAATTTTAGACTACGGGTGCCTCAGTATCATATCATATAAATATAACAAATAATATTCTCCATCTTTTCATACAACATACTTGTCTTGCTCTATCTATCCTTACGCCTTATCACATCTTATTAAATACATCTCACGCATGGCATGGTCATATCCACATATGCTCACATCAACTTGGAAAGTCATATTGGATAATAAATAAAGGTAAGGGCTTTGCATCTTTTCAATCTTTTCATTATTAATATAAATATATAAATATAATTAAAACAAAGTTGATTTACTTTGTGCTTAGCAAAAACTACCAAAAATAAAATTTCTATTGACAGATTAGCTTAAGGGTTGTTCATATATATATATACATATATTATTAAAATCGTATCTATGCGAGTAAGATAAAGATAAGATAAACATTATTATATTTGAATTAAGAATAGTAAATTTACGACAGTTAAACTTTGAATTGATAAATTTGAGATAATAAACGTTGTGTGTTTCAATGCATAAATATAATAAATGGAATTATCAACCTATAGTAAAAGGAACATAAATAACTTACTTGTTGAAAAACTGAAACTTCTTATCCTAGTCCTAATTTCGGATTTGAAATTGTTAGTTTCAACGCCGGTGTAATTAGTGTTAATACCACCGTCTACTTAGTATAGGTAGTAGATAATTCCTTTACGCATCGATTGACTATTAATTTACGAAGATAAAGTTGACTTGAAGATGAAGCGTTAGTTAAATAAAAAAAAAGCGTTACAATGCACTTGATAAAGTTACATTTAATCACGGTTTATAAGGCCTTAGTGATCATACGATTTAACACTTTTATATAACTAACACTTAACAAATATATGAAGGGAGTTCTATTTAAAAGCATCCACTTCTTTCGAACGACAGAAATTAGTAACTTTTCTACAGCACAAGTTCAATCAGCGACTTGACAGTACGAGGTCGAAAACGTAAAAGCTTTGATTTTGAATAATGATTCCAGCATATCAACTCCAGCTATTTAAGTTCCTCAAAAGTGTTTCGGTTTCATGACTCCAATATTTACAATTTAAAACACACAACATCTTTTAAGGATAAATATAGATTTGGCAAAGAGTTAATAATTGAAATGCATACGAATTTGAAACCAAAAGCATATTTAAGCGCAAACTTTCATTACGAAATATTTTAAGCTCTCGATTCGCATTCCAATTTTAATACACTGGGCGGGGGGGGCCGAATGGTGGCACGCTGATTTCGACGAATTCGTTCATTAAAAAAAAAACAAAAAAAACAAAGAATTTGATTAATCAGGGAACTCTCGGATGATTCCGATTCCGATTCATTACCGATATTCAAAAATTTCGAACGTGCTACTATAGCTGCTTTCCTTCTGGGACGCAACGAATTTGCAACCGCGGGAGTATCATTAATTGTGGTAGGGGCAGGAATTGTTACTTGCTGAGATGGTGGTGGTAATGGAACCATTGAATTTGAAGCAGAACTATTTCCTTGAGATTTGACTTGATTTCCACTGTGTGTTAATGATAGCTCTAAAGGGAATAAATGCTTTATGGGGTAAACATTCATTTGACCTCCAGGAGTTCGAACCTGGACTGAGCGAACCTTATTATCATCTCCATAAATAAGCAGTTGAATAATGCCCATTTGCCAATATGGTCGCTCTTTGACCGGACTTTTAATAAGTACGATGTCTCCTACTTTCACCCTATTTTTCCATGAGACTTGATAGAGGTCTTTTCCCATCTCTCTCAAACTTAATAAATACTCATTATACCACCGAGTCCGGAAGTCTTCGAATATTTCAGTAGATCGTTTAAGGGATTGGATTAGTTCTTCTCTAGAAGGTGAATTGGTAGGAATGGGCTCGTTTAATACGATACTTGAATTAGCTAACGGTTTTAAAAAACAGTTAGGAGTGAGAGGCACTATATCATTATCCGAAGAAGTATATGTTAATGGCCTCGAATTGATAGCATTAGCAATGTCTGCCAATGCCGTTGTGAAATCGAAATATTCCAAATTTTTACGTCCAACAGTCTTATAGAGACAATTTTTAACGGTCCGAATTGACCTTTCCCACATACTTCCCATCCAAGGGCTGTATAGGGGAATGCGGATATGTTTAATGTGATTTACGCAAAATTCGAACCCACCTCTAATACAACAAAAAACTGCTCGAGGGAGCATCCGCACTTATTAAAAGACGGGCATTGACGCATATTAAAAATTCAGGGACACCAAACCTAGCCACAAAGCGTTGGAACGATTGAACGAATGCCCTAGCAGACATTATCTGAAACGATCCAAATAAACCACAACGAAGTATTGAGCAGGTTAAAGAAGAATAACATTTTTTGAGGTGGGTGGAACCTTTAATTTTAAATGAAAAAATGTTTAGTAAAATCCACTCCAACATTTGAGAAAGGACGATAGAAATTGACTTGCGCTTTTGTGAAATTAGTAAACTTCGGATAAGAATAAGAAAAGCTGTTGAACTTTGTACAAGTCACACATTCCGATAAAACTCTTCTTATTGTATGACGAGCTGAAGTTATCCAGTAGCCCTTTAAACGAATGAAGGTCAAAGTTGCTTGAATGCCGAGATGTTTACAAGAAACATGTGCATCTCTGACAATCAGGGTGGTAAGATGATGGGACTTGCCAAGGACTACCGGATTGACTATCTCGAAACTATAATAGTTAGTGCGAGACAACCGTCCTTTACTTCTTATAAGACCCAAATCGTCCAAAAAGAAGTTCAGGCGAGAAACTAAATCAGGTGGTTTTGAAGAAGTTGACCCCGATTGAATCTCTCTCAAAAAACGAAGTTCGACAGGAAAACTTTCTTGTTGCATAATCTTGAGCAAGAAAAGTCGAGCTTTCCTATCATTTTCAATAGGATCGATGGAAGATGTGCCGAATTTGTAGAGTAAAGCACATACTCTTAACAAAGTTGAAAGGGAAGAATACTTTGCTATGTCAATAACAGGAGGAGGTGGAGCTTGAATGACTGTGAAGGTAGTTGAAAGCCCTTCCTGTACACTCCTTGTTTGCTGATAACTAGGCCAATACACTTGGTCGTGTTTAAGCCAAGCTGGTCCATTCTTCCATAGTTCGAGCTTCTTCATGAATTCGCGACAGGACAAACCACGAGTTATAAGGTCTGCAGGGTTTTCATCTGTTTTGACGTAGTTAAATGAGATCGGTATTAAATTATCGTTTCTCATAGATGAAACCATACTCTTAATGTCCTGTATACGATTCCGAACGAAAATTTGTTTTGTCCTGCTACCTCCTCCAGCTACCCATGCAAGAACGATTTGGGAGTCAGAGAAGACGTTGACCTTACTAAATTCAACCTCTTGTAGGCTAGTCACGATCTGCGGAAGGCATTTAAGCGCCAGAAAGATGGATAAAAGCTCTAAACAAGGAAGGGTTTTTCCCTTGAGGAGCTACTTTAGATTTGGCCCACATTAACGAAGGACCTTGTTCTGGGGAGGTGATGTAAGCCGCAAATCCATAGCTCTTTGAACTAGCATCGCAAAAGATGTTAAGGGTTGCATTAGTCGATGAGGTATCAAAACAAAAACGATTGAACGATAAACTCTTAAGAGAGTCAAGATCGGCCCTTAATTTTTCCCAATCCTCCTTTATTTCAAGATCGATAGGGTCATCCCAACTCATTTGTTTTTCCCATATACGTCTCATCAAAAGTCGACCTCTCAATGTGACAGGAAGAAACAATGAAAGAGGATCAAAGATTTTATTAACTTGAGAGAGCAGATCTCTTTTTGAACTGACTGATGATAACTCAAAGTCTGCGAGTCTCAGGGTGTCATTACCAGGATGGTAAAGGTAACCTAGAACTTTTTCCTCTTCGCAGTTATGGGAAGAAAACATGTTATCCTGTTTTATTTGAGCCTTAAGATCTGAATGGTTAGTGTTCCAAAAACACAAGTTGAATCCTCCTTCCTTCATTCTTTGAACTTGATGTGGTGTAAATGTTTCTCAGTACTTCTTGGGACGAGTGAGTGTAAATAAAATTATCTACATAAAGATTATTTATCAGAAGACGAGAGACTAAATCATAAGGATAGTTATTCTGAATGTGGTGTCTAATAACAGCTCCCAAAATGTAGGGAGAAACAGCAAGTCCGAATATGATGGTTGCATACCGATAAGTAACAAGCCTGCCATCTTCTTCCCAGAAGAAACAAAACTTGTTACGGTCACTTTCTTGCTTGAGATAGATTTGTAAGAAAGCTTTAGATATGTCTGCAACAACCACATATTTATTGGTTCTAAAAGCTAAAAGAAGACGCAGAAGGGGAACCAACAAATCTATACCTGGATAACAGGCTTGATTAAGGGAAGGAGCTCCTTTTGTACGAAGACTGCAATTGAATACAGGCCTTATCTTAGTTGATACCTGATCAGCCATTCTTATGACAGGCCTGTGGGGAACCCATACATATTTATGGAAGTCCTTCGGAGATACTTTGATGATTTCAATTATGCCGTTTTTCAGCTGCTCTTTAAAGACATCACTGTATGCTTTGTCGAGTCCCTGATTGTTGAGACGATTCTTGACTCGTTTTAGTGTACTTAAAGCAACATTATAGTTGGATGGAACTTGATGCAGCAAATCCTGAATCCAAGGGATTTCGATGTGGTACTTTCCATCGATAAATTGAATGGAATTGTGGAATTTAGTTATAAATTCTTTGTCGGTAGTACCATAATCTTTTTCTTCCTGAATTCCCATGGACTCCAGACTGTACAGATGCTCCAGACCAAGTTCAGTATCCTTTTGATTCGAGGAAAGATCGATGACATCAGGGTAGGAAGGATGGGGATCTAGGATTGAGTTTACGAGGGTTTGAGAAGCGTTGACAAATTGGTAGGGCATTGAAGAGACAGACATTGTTAGTCATGAATCTTCCTCATCATGTTCTCGTGATAAGTTAACAGACTGCTTTCTGTACAGAAAGTCTTTTTGATGTGGAAGTAGAAAAGAATCCACAGGACCGAAAGGAACTAAACCGAAACAAGTTGAAATAGCACTTCCTTCCAAACATTCTACCATTTGGAAGTGCCTCATATGACAAAGAGCGTCAGTGCCAAGCAAAAGGTCGATGTTATTCACAGAGTCCCCATAAGGACCTACAAATGAGTTATATTTTGACGAAATTCTACAAATAGCAGATGCCAGTCCATTAACAGTAAAACCCACATCTAAAGAAGGGTCTACAAGAACAGGAATTGATATAAATGAATCACAACAACAGTTGAGGTCCAAATTAGCCAAATAAGAGGAATGAACCTGCTCTCCGATGAAGGTTTTGATGGGATTGTCAATCTTGGGTAATTGCTCACAATTGATGTCGAATTTATTGAGCAATCTTGGACTAGCATAGGTTCTCTGTGAGCCTAAGTCGATCAATGAACGAACAGGCACAAACCTATTCTTGTGTCTTACTGTGATGGTGATGGTAGGTAAGATTTGGGAGGGCAGATGACTGTCCGGTATTGATACACAAGTGGTTGCTAATACCAGAATTACTTTCTTCATCGGCATCTTTTCGATTGTTGTTCCGATGTTGAGTATGAATTTCAGATGGACAAAGAGCTGTGAGATGCTTTCTACTCTTGCAATTTAAGCAAGGGTACTTAAGGTTGAGTGTTTTTGCTGGACACTTATCCACCATATGTTTCAAGCTGGAACAGTTGCTGCACAGCTTAAGCACGACACATCTGTCCCTTTTGGCCTTAGGAGATTCATAAACTGTGCATTCTGAAAGGAAATGCTTCCCACTGCACAACTTACATTTAATTTCAGAAGATGCTTGAATATTTGACGAAGATGGAGATGATGTCTTTTTATTCACACTATCACCTTTAGATGTATTGAAAGTATGACTCTGTTCAGATGGTACAGAAGGAAACTTTTTCCCATTTCTGTTTCTCCTTTTTGAATCAAAAGAAGAACGAGAAGAACCAGAAGAGGGAGATTGAGTGTAAGATTTTGGAGTTCGAAATCTTTCCATATTATGAATGATTTGATTGTGTTCTTTGAATATGAGGTTGATGGAAGGATATTGTTTCTTCGTAGACAGCTTCAACTCTCTCAAAAATGAAATAGGAAGCTTATCAACCACGATATGACTTATTAACTTGCAACCGGATGAATCCTCTTGAAAAAAGTCAACTCCAAGTTCCTTCAAGTTAGCACGAACCTTTAAAATGAAAGACCGGACAGGTTCCAACTGTCTTCCGTCAAGAGGCGGAGCCGAATCTAACTCATGTAAAATAGAGTCAATAATGAATGCTTTATCTAGATAATGTTCCTTTAAGATGGTTAAGGCAACATCATAATTGTCATCCGTGCCTGACAAGAACTCAATGTCCTTCAGAGCATATCCCTTCAAATGTGATTTTAAATATTGAAGTTTGATGGCCTTTGAGATGTCTCTTCTCTCTCCATATACGTTATTGAAAGATTGGAGAAAAGAGCGGAAAGAATGCTTGTCTTTATCTCCCGAGAAATCTCCACACTTTAAAGCAGGAATCTTTAAGCTAGAAGGATAATGACAGCAATTCTCCTTTGAGTTTGACTTCTCTGAAGAGGCACTAGACGACTTTCTTGAATCTGAATTATAACCATACTTGTCTTTTAACAAGTGAAGCGCTTTAGCCATCTTAATATGGTAGGTATCAGTGGCTGTAAGTTCTTCGTCAAGTATGGCTTGGTCAACTTTCGTATATTCAGCCCCCAATATTAAGTTTTCAATGATAGTGTCTTGAGCTTTAATTTCACTCATGACTGTTGTCACCTTTTCAAACACAGTTTTTACAACAACTGGATCGTAAAAGGTGGGAGAGTCCTCATCACCTTCCTCTTCTATAGGAAAGTGTTTACAACAGAGAGTAAGTTTTCTTCTTAAGTGTCCCCTTTTTAACCTAAGAGGACCCAAGTCTTTAAGAAGACTTGACTTGAGGCTAGATATTTCCTCTCCTGAAAGATCTGTAGGCATTAGGTCTTGAAAATCAGCAGCCTCTTTCAGATCTAAGTCTTGAATGATGTCCATATTGATAGTAAAAAGAACAAATCGAGAAAGAATAGAACGAATGAGAAATAATACACTAGTGCGCAGTAACTTTGATAGTAAAAAGAACAAATCGAGAAAGAATAGAACGAATGAGAAATAATACACTAGTGCGCAGTAACTATGTCAAAAAATAACCACTGCGCATATACTATATCGAAAAACAACCACTGCGCATAGACTAAGTCGAAAAACATCCACTGCGCATATACTATGTCTATGTTGAAAATCTATGTCGAAAACAACTACTGCGCATAGACTATATCGAAAACAATCCCGCATAGCTATGTCAAAAAACAAACACTGCACATAGACTATGTCGAAAATAAACACCGCGCATAGACTGTCGAAAAACAATCACCGCACGTAGGCTATGTAAAAAAACAAACACTGCATATAGACTATGTCGAAAAACAAACACTGCGCACAGACTATGTTGGAAAACAATCACCACGCATAGACTGTCGAAAAATAAACACTGTGCATAGACTATGTCGAAAATAAACCCTGGGCATAGACTATGTCGAAAAATAAACACCGCGCATAGGCTACTGTCGAAAAACAAACTCTCGCACATAAGACTATTCGAAAAAATTAAACACTGCGCATAGATTATGTCGAAAAACAAACACTTTGCACAAGACTATGTCTGAAACAAACACTGCGCACAGACTATGTCGAAAAACAATCATCGCGCATAACTATGTCGGAAAACCAACACTGCGCATAGACTATGTCGAAAAATAAACCATGCGCATAGACTATGTCGAAAAATAAACACCGCGCATAGGCTATTGAGTCAAAAAACAAACGCTTGCAATAGACTATGTCGAAAACAGACACTGCGCACAGGACTTATGTCGGAAAACAATTCACCGCCATCAGGCTATGTCGAAAACCAAAACACTGTAGGCATAGACTATGTCGAAAATAACACCGCGCATAGGCTATTCAAAAAAGCAAACACTGCACATAGACATATGTCGAAAAAAACAAACACTGCGCACAGCTATGTTGGAAACAATCACCGTTGGAATAGGCTATGTCGAAAACCAGAACACTGTGCATAGACTAAGTCGAAAAATAAACACCGCGCATAGGCTATGTCAAAAAAACAAACACTGCACATAGATATGTCGAAAAACAAACACTGCGCCAACAGGACTATGTCGCGAAAACAATCACCGGTCATAGGCTATTGTCGATAAACCGAAACACTGTGCAGTAGACTATGTCGAAAAATAAACACCGCGCATAGGCTATGTCAAAAACAAACACTGCACATGACTATGTCGAAAAACAAACCACTGCGCACAGCTATGTCGGAAAACAATCACGCGCATAGGCTATGTCGAAAACCAAACACTGCCCATAGACTATGTCGAAAAATTAACACTGCGCATAGACTATGTGGAAAACAGTCACCGCGCATGGGCTATGTCGAAAAACAAACACTGCACATAGACTATTGTCGAAAATAAACAATGCGCATAGTTAGTCGAAAACAATCACACGCATAGCTATGTCGAAAAATAACACTCACATAGACTATGTGTCGGAAAAAAAATAAACC